>JACEGR010007230.1:0-51694 GCA_014170235.1 Listronotus bonariensis | reverse complement strand
TTGTAGCAAAATATACCTATTATGTTCCATTAAAATTATTAAAGTTGTCCTATATCAGAAAATCGGCCAATTTGTTTTTATGTTAACGGAATGTAACAGCTTAATGGCAGGCATTTGTCCAAGTCAACTTTTCAATAAAATATATACCGGATGCCCACAAGAAGTGTATACACAATTTTGATATTTTGGTTGAATGTATGGCTGGATATCTTAAAATTATTATGTTTAGGAGTTAGGGTGTAATTAACAGAATAGATAAAAAGTAAGTGTTAGGTTAAATTTAAGGCTTAAAATAGTATTTTTAATATATAGGTTTTTTTTATCGTCGAAAGTCAATTTTTGTGGCACTTCTGGTAAAACCAAAAATTGTATTTTTCTGGTAATGGATAAAAGGTTTATTAAATATGTATAAAAATCACATAATCCTGTTTTTAATATTATTTGTTCGTTTAAAAATCGACATTTTCGAACGCCATTCTCTCAAGAACTAATTAATATAGATAAAACATGTGTTACATGTATATTCTTGGAATTGCCTGTTGAATTGATTTTCAGAAAAATATATAGGGTGTTTCATTTAAAATAGCAAAGTTAAGAGCACTTTCGGTTAAACTGGATTTACCACATAAAATCTGAAACATCAGAAATCTGCATTCTATCCAACTATACAGCGTGTCTTCGGAAGTTTTTAAAAAATGAGAAACTTTTGTATTACTAACTTTACAAAAAGGTGTCTCTTCATAAAAAGTCCTACTTGATAAGAAAATACATTTCCACAAAAATATTTGAAGGTTGGATGTACAGGGTGGCTTAAAAATGACTTATTTCCAAATTAAAATAACAGGTATTTCCTAACTACGGTACCAAACTTTAATGGGTGATTTCTTATGTCATTTTATAAAGAGAAGTTCCTATAAACATATGGCCAAAGATGCTTCGTTTCTGAGATACAGGGCGTTAATTATTTTATTTTTAAGTCTGTTTGTTTTTAAATATCTTAAATACAAAGCCAGATACAAAAAAAATGTATTTTACTAAAAAGTTTTATTTTTAGTTGCTTTAAGGGAAAAAATATAAAAACTGCATAAAAAGCCAGTGGCGTACATTTTTCTCTCAATAATATTGGCTGTTGTGCAGTTTTTATATTTTTTTCTATAAAGCAACTAAAAATATAACTTTTAGTATAGTAGATTTTTTTGTATCTGGCTTCGTATTCAAGACATTAAGAAAAAAGACTTCAAAACAAATTATTAACGCCCTGTATCTCAGAAACAAAGCATCTGTGGTCGTATGCTTATAGGAACTTTTCTTCATAAAATGACATAAGAAATCATCCTTTTAAGTTTGGTACCGTAGTTAGGAAATAACCCTTATTTTAATTTGAAGCAACTCATTTTTAAGCCACCCTGTATGTACATCCAACCTAAAATATTTTTGGGGAAATGAATTTTCTTATCAAGCTGGACTTTTTATGAAGAGACACTTTTTTCGTAAAGTTAATAATAAAAAAGTTTCCCATTTGTTAAGAACTTTCGAAGACACGCTGTATATCTGACCAATACTTCGCAAGAAAATAACAGGCTTGATAGTAATCTCGTGGGCACCCAGTGTATTTTGAAGAGGGGTCAAATATTAATTTAAAGATAATTAATTTTGTTCTTATTTAACCTCAGCATGAAACAATACTGACCAAGTATTATTTAAATGGCCCTACAATTGAACTCTAAAATTTATCGGCATAGCTCAAATTTTCAACTATGTTTTTCTGTTTCTTTGCATACTAGTACTAGTACAAAAAAAGACCTTAGTTTTCACCGCTGTAAAACATTTCAAAGACCTTAGTTAAAACGAACCGAGCAATGTCATTTACTTTTTACTCATTGAAGTTAAAGACAATTTCAGAATTTATGAATAATAATTAGCGACTGAGCCATATTCTGTCGATTTTTTGTTCATTTAATTTTAACGAACTTATGCAAAACCTGCGGTTGTAGGTAAAGTCGCATTTTAGTGTGTGAAACAAGGAAAATATTCAACAGGGGCGTAGATGCTGGACAAAATAAGCTAATAGAGAAATGTAATATATTTTTTCCGTGACGGGAAATAATTTTTCTTATGACCACTTATGAAAATAGCAAATAGCACACTGGTTTTATGCATAGAAAATGCGTCATATCACACTAGTGTTGCAAAGTACTTTACAGCACTAGTGTTGCAAAGTACTTTACAACACTCGTGTGATATATATTATGATGTCATTCTAAAAACTGCTATTGGTTTTGCAAGAGACATATTTATTGTAGTGACAGTAAAAAAACTTTTTACTTACCTTAAACAGTAAAACCCAAATTGGCGAAAATCATCTAATTAACGTTAAGTTACTACACAGTTTAAGCTTTCTTCTAATATTAAAAAGAGTGATAATAAAATTTCCGAAAAATAAAAACATAAACAAAAATAGACATAACCACAAAAAACAACTTTCACTGACTGCTCGCTCGGTGGCACAGTGTTGTCAGGTAAGTAGATCAAATTAAAAATCTCCCTCCTACCTTTGAGCACGCACTCTATAGAGGCAGCCTTGCCGCTTGACCGTTCGACCTAAAGCGCCAGAGAAAAACTCCTATAGATCAAATTCCTTTCTCTCTGTCTTCGTGTACTCAAACAACTAGTTAAACCTTTTTTTAATCCCTAAATTAAACCTGAGGCTAATACACACTTTATAAATCCACTTTCTTTTATCCATTCATAAATAGAATCAGACCCTTCCGACGTTGCCAAATGCTTTCCATATTTTGCATGGTATAACGGACGTTTAGTAGTCGTTTTTCTTACTTTTAGGACTTTAGGTTATGCATTTACAATTTTCATATTTTTTATATTTTTTCTCAAAAATATGAAAAAAATGTAATTTTACTTAATTTTACATGTGATGTTCAGTTTCATTAATTCGTTTTACCAATTTTACCCCACCCAGCACCTTTTTACTCCCCGGTCCCGTAAGTTTGTTTACTGATATTTTTAAAAACGGAATATTTTGGATATGCGCCACTTACGTTTTATTTAGAAGAGTGTCTAAAATATGTAAGTATCAATAATTTTAAAAAACCTTTAAAATAGTAGAAAACCGTATTAAACTATTACCGTTATTACCTAACCAAACCATACAATTTTTATAAGTTAGGGCCTTTTTAAATTCCAAAATGATAAAAGTTATATAATGCTTCTAGGTAGGTGATTTTCGATGTAAAAATATTGTCAAAACAGTATAATATAGCAGTGAGGAAAAGTACATATCACACTAGTGTTACAAAGTAAAAATCACCCTAGTATTGCAAAAGTTCTTCAATTGTTTTTTATTTTTTCTGTAAAGACAAAGTATAATTTTTTTGGTGAATAATTTGTGGTCGTAGGAAAATTAGTGTACAGTACTCGTGTGAAAATGACCTTCTTACACTCGTGGTTTGTCGCACTCGGCTAACGCCTCGTGCTACAATATTCCCACTCGTGTGAAATTAGTCATTTTTAACACTTGTAATATACTATAACTTTATATCTCCGTTGACAGGTACTAAAATGCAACTTTTATTAAAATCACTTTTTTTTCCTGGGAAAATAGTAGTCTACATATGTTACGGGCAACCTAATTAACTGGGCAATATTAATAAGGACTGACCATTTTTAATAATGCCCAAGAGCGATGGGCAAAGCGATTAATTTATTATTTTGACCGGCTATTAATAATAATGCCCGACGCCCTGTGGATCATGTAATAAGTCAGTGTTTGAGATAGCTTGAAAATAATAAATTAAGTGTAAATTACCCTCAGCTTTAATTAAGAAATTAAAAAAAAAAAAGATTTAACTAACCTTTTTCATTACTTTTCCCAAGATAGGGTAGGCATTAATCATAATGGTCGGAAAAAATAATTAATCATGCTGTTTTAATCACATTGCCCAATTGAGTCAGGCATTATGAATACAGACTGGGCAATATTAATAGTGCCCGGTCTTATCAAATTGCCCGTAACACATACCCGTAAGTAAATGTAAATATATAATGTTAGAATATTTTATTATACAATACTTACATTTCCTTTACATCAAAAGTAAAATCAAACATTTTCTATTTTTAGTAACCAACTTTAGAAAAAGAATGAGGTTCGACACCTATGTTTTTTTATGTACGTACATCAATTACTCCGTTAATTGTGGATCGATTATAAAAATTCTTTTTTAATTCGAAAGGGTGCACTTTTGCAGTAGTTTCATAAAAAAATCCAGTCACGATCGCTTGAAGGACAAAGGTACTAGACTTATTTTTCAGGCAATGCTGCCTCTAGTATATGCTACCCATTGCTGTATTCCTTTTTATGCTCCAGAACCGCCCAGAACGACACCATAAGTGTTCCTTTTATAATTTTTTGACATTTTTTCATGTTGTAGGAACCATTCTTGACACTATTGACAGTTCAGAGAACGGTTCAGAACAGTTCTACAAGGTAAAAGGAATACACTACATGCTGGATGTTTGAACAATAAAAGTAGTAAATGTCATGTCACAATATTTTTATTTATCATGTCGTTGTCATTTAGCTAATAGTTTTTTTTTTGTGTGTATTTTATTTTTTTGGATCAGGTGTTTCCTTTTATACCCAACTTATACCTATTAGGGGTAGCATTGCCGTTTATAATTATATCACCAGACATTTATCCCTCGTAAAGGTGTCACAAGAGATGTCCAAAATATCAGACAAGATGTCAAGTTGGCAAACTTTGGTGATTTTACGACTATTGCTAGGGTTACTTTTAGTTTCGGTTCACGGGAGAAAAGGTAGCCGAAGTAAAATTTAGAAAAGTGACACTTGTAAACTTTTAAAAAGTAGAAAATGTCAACAAAATATACATGGTTATTCTAAAACTGCTATTGGTTTGCAAGTGACATATTTATTGTAGTGACAGTAAAAAAACTTTTATTTACCTTAAACGGTAGAACCCAAATTAGCGAAAATCATCTTATTTTATATTTATTAAAATTTACGAAAAAATAAAAACATAAACAAAAATAGACATAACCACAAAAAACAACTTTCACTGACTGGCACAGTGTTGTCAGGTAAGTAGATCAAATTAAAATCTCCCTTCTACCTTTGAGCACGTACTTTATAGAGGCAGCCTTGCCGCTTGACCGTTCGACCTAAAGCGCCAGAGAAAAAAGCCTATAGATCAAATTCCTTCCTCTCTTTCTTCGTGTACTCAAAACTAGTTAAATCTTTTTTAATCCCTAATTAAACCTAAGGCTAATACACACTTTATGAATCCACTTTCTTTTATCCATTCATAAATAGAATCAGACCCTTCCGACGTTGCCAAATGCTTTCCATATTTTGCATGGTAACTGACGTTTGGTAGTCGTTTTTCCTTACTTTTGGTGGGACTTTAGGTCATGCATTTACAATTTCTCTATATATTTTATTGTGCTAAAACATGAGGAAAAAAACTGTTACTTTTACTTAACTTTATATGTGATGTCTCAGTTTCATTAACTTCGTTTTACCAACTTTACCCCACCCAGCACCCCTTTCACTCCCCGGTCCCGTAAGTTTATTTACTGATATTTTTTAAAAAACGGAATATTTTGGATATGCACCACTTACGTTTTATTTAGAAGAGTGTCTAAAATATGTAAGAACCGATAATTTTTAAAAACACTTATAATAGCAGAAAACCGTATTAAACTATTAGCGTTATTACCTAACAAAACCATACAATTTTTATTAAGTGAGGGCCTTTTTAAATTCCAAAATGATAAAAGTTATATAATGCTTCTAGGTAGGTGATTTTCGATGTAAAAATATTGTCAAAACAGTATAATATAGCAGTGAGGAAAAGTATATATCACACTAGTGTTGCAAAGTAAATATCACCCTAGTGTTGCAAAGTTCTTAATTGTTTTTTATTTTTTCTGAACAGACAAACTTTAATTTATTTATTTTTTGGTGAATAATTTGTGGTCGTAGGAAAAATAGTGTACAGTACTGTGTGAAAATGACTTTACACTCGTGGTTTGTCGCACCGGCTAACGCCTCGTATTGTATGGCTATTAAACCAACAAGTGCGGAAAGTTATACTTTTTCCCGCATGCAAACTGCCGCAACAAGCAGTTAAGTGCGGGAAAGGTACTTTCCGGTACGGTTAAGATTAATATTTTTTTCTGCAAGCATAAAAGACACAATTTATACATTCTTTAAAGTTTATTTTAAATCACATTCTAAAAATATTTTATAACAACATTTTATTTATTATTTATATACATATAAATGTTAATTTAATCTTATCGCAAAAAAAATATGCGTGCTGAAGAGACAGTCCCCAAATTAAAATGCGTGCGAGAAGTGATGTGTTAAGCATGCTTGTAGAAATTTTTTTATTATTATGGGGAACACTTTTTTCTGGTAATTTGTTATTTAGTTTGTCAAGTTGAAGAAAAGGTGTCTATAGAGGTAATATTTCTACTAAACTAGTACTTGCAGCATATTACTAGATAACAAACATGTGACTGCTTTGGTTTATTCTGCAACAAGTAATTCAAATAGGGAAATAACTAGCTATGACAAATTGCCTACGCCCCTGAAAGATGTCTCTCCATACCCGCAAAAGTTAATTAGTAATATAATGCGTATGAAAATTGCAACAACAATGCATTTAGAATGTTTTGCGAACAAAACCGGCAAGCAGAAAGCAGTATAACCACAATTATTCATGTCCTTAGGCTGCAATTATGAACAATATACCTAAGCTATAAAATCGAGATGCGAGCATAAGAACCAATAGAAATTTCGTTTTGCAAAAGATGCTCCACTCCCAGATCAGGTGTATATGTGAATTTTATAGCGAAAACACTATTGAATAATTGCTTCCTAAATATCTATTTAACATTGTAGGATAAATTATTGCCTTCGGGTTAGAGGTGTTAACTGTTCGCCATCGCAGATTAGTGGGAGACATAATCCTCTTGCCTTGAATATTTTAACGCGTAGCGAATTTAATGTAACTTGCTGCTTCGAGCTATGTACAGGGTTATCTGGAGGGCCATATATCTAATTTTAAACAAAATCTTTTTTTGGCTTTTTTCCAGAATAAAGATTATTTAAAAAATCATTTAAAATACTTAAACTTTTAGAATATTATGAAAAGATATCCTGTGTTTGCAATAGTACAATTAAAATTATGATTACTTCAAAAGAAATAAATTAATAATGAATTATTTAATCTAAATAATTATTTTATAATAACCTAATCATAAAATAACTTTTTTCCGATGTTGCCAGACGTGAACTGATCCCTTGGACGCGCCTCAAAAATGTGGAATTAATTTACGTCTGGCAGCCTTGTTAAGGACTTATTTTATGATCAGATCGCCATCGCAGATTAGTGGAAGACATAATCCTGCTTTGAGGAATGAACATGGTCATCTGGAGGGTCATATATTTGATTTTAATAAAATAATCAAATTATTTTTAGTTTTTAACGAAACATTAGAAATTTGTATTTTATCCAAACAAATATCCGACCAAAATATAAAAATTGTGAAACACTTCTTAAAAAATAACAGGTTTAAAAGTAATCTCGTGGGAACCTGGTATACCACACTTTCGGTTCGCCTGACATCTACTTGTGCTCATCGAAAACGCCTGTCAAAATTTTTTTCAAACCTTACTATGAATGAACAAAATCCTAGAAACATTTTCTAGCTTACAACACAAAGTTTTTTTTTATTTTTTTCTACACTTTTTAAAACTATACAGGGTGATGCTTGCCAGGTGATGATTGTCGTACTTAGCATGCAATGACTCATCACTATATAAATTTCCAGCCTACCAGGCATAACGTTACTTAAAGGCTTCACTTGCTTTGGGACTATTACATTTAATTAAATAATTCAAGATTTGCTTATTAAATTCTTTTAAAACTTGAGACGAGTTTTTGTCTCTTTAGCTGGTTTTACACTTATCCAACTTCCTGTTAAATAAGTTGGACTAAGTGTATCTTAAATAAATTTGATAATGTAAAACAGAAAATTGGATATCAAAGAAATTTAAGGTCGCCTTGTCATGTTTTGTTTAAAGGATTAGAACACGACTTATTTTTCGTCAAATATTTGATGCAAAACTTTTAAACTACCAACCCAATAAATTAAAAATTATTTATTGGCAACTACTTAACTTCAATTTGATCGTGATTGTAGTGGTGTTTGGTTTTAGCCCTGATATTTGCTTCAAAGAAGTTTGTTACTGAATTTCTCATTTTACATTTTTGTCTTTAAAGAAACTGTATTAATGTTTAATCAAACTTATTTGACAAGAAGTTTGATAAGTGTAAAACCAGTATTCGAAAAGTAATTCTACATTTTTCTGTAATATGTACAGAAAAACCAATAATTAACTGCCTTAAAATTTACAAGGGATTTCCTATGTTCCTCTCGGCAACTTACCAGCCGGTTAACTATAAATTCTAGTTTACTTTTATTTATTTTTTAATTGATATCATTGATATAATTACATCGTTTGTCATTTTACCATATAAAGTGACCATCTTTCTTGTTTTAACTTTAACGGTAAAGCACCACAATACACTTGGAATCATCCGTCGAGCGGGACATAGGGAATTTCATGTAAATTTTGAAGTGGTCCAATATTGGCTCCCCTAATTATTTTAGAAGAAAATCTAATGAGGAATTTTTAAAGAGCACGAAAAGTTGTATCCAGTGTACAAATTTCAGCTCTTCTCAGTCCGCCGAGCTAAGAGATAAATGCTAAAATAAGTTACGAATCTCCTATCTTCTTACCCGCCTTGTATTATTAGAAGTTTATAATAAAATACTACAAAAATTATTTAACCTCTTACTCTGAAGTTGTCAGATCAATGTCACATCATTCTTAAATAATAAACTACTTAAATCAAGAAAATCACTATTATAAAATGGTTTTACCAGGAAATAGTTATCGAAGAGTAGCGGACATGTTTGCAGCCTATTTTCCCAATAGGCCAATACCAAGTAAATCGACAATAGAACGGACGATAAAAAAATTTGAAACTACAGGCACAGTAATCAATAATTGCAAATGTGAAGAAAATCGACGTGATCTTTCGCCAAACGATTTTTCTATGGGGACATTTAAAACTAAGCTACCAATAAAAAATATGAAAATTTAGTCCAGCTAAGGAATGCTATTTCCGCTGAATGTGCCAGAATATCGATGTACCAACTAGCCAACGTAAGAAATGAGTTTTATAATCGTTTGGGTTATTGTCTGGCAGTTAATGGAGGAATATTTGAGCATTTGATTAAATCCTGATATTTTCGTCATAAATTGATTTCTAAATGTAGAAAAATGTGTTTTATTGTCTTGCGTAACTGTGAGTGCATGTGTTGGAATTAGCTGTAAACTAAAATGAAATGCGAGGATTCTTTGAAATTCCCGTATAAAATTGTTCAGTTTTGGCAATGACATTATAAATTAATGATCTAAATTGTCACTGATAAATCGATATGGTGTTTTTATTGTTGATTTCTAGAGTACAGGGTGCATAATGAGATACTACGTTGCAGAAGTATTAAGCAGTTTACTCTTTACTGGTTGGTTGAAAAATGATCAAATTTTCATTTTGGGTGGAACTTACTGTGCTCTTTAATAAATCCTAATAGCATTTTTTCTAAAATAATTAGGGGAGCCAATATTTGACTACTTCAAAATTTACATATGGGATTCCCCTATGTCCCGCTAGGTTCCAGGAGCATAGTTAATAATATAATATGTAGACACACTGTATTTACTAATTTTTTTCATATTATCTTTATTATAAAAAAAAATAAATATCTTTTAATTATTATATTACATGCTATTTAATTATTATTTAATATTTGCAAATCAATTAACCCAAAAAAACTGTCAGTATTGGGGCGGTGGCGAGCGGGCCACTATTTCTAACACAAATGAAATTTAAAATTTGAAATAAAAGAATAAATATTACGATGTTGGTTTTTTTTAAAATGTTAAGACCTTTTTGGAATTATAACGTAGTGTCATAATTTTTAAATTATGACCAACTATAAATTATTTGCAACATTTGTCATTATTTAAACAATTGTGAAAAAGTTATTTTCATTATTTGTTAAAGCAAATTTTAACTATTTTATTTTTTGTTTAATTAACATTTAGAAGGTATTTCTAAAGCTTAAAAACCAGTTAAGTGGCCAACTTAAAAAGTTTTTATATTTTTAAAATGTTTTTAGGTTTATTTTACGATCTATGCGTAAAAAAATATAAAATAAAAAAAATAAATCCATTATTTTAAACATTAGGTTCATAAAAGTAAATTATTCGTAGAAAAAAATAAATAGCATTTTTAAACACTAGTCACCACTTCTGTATCATTTTAAAAGGTGTTTTTAAACTTACAATAGGATCCACATTTATTCCTAAACAAACTCCTGTTATGGACACACGTTTCGACTTAAATCCTTTTAGTTCATTTAGCTAAATACCCATTGACTCGATAAGGCAGATGATATGACCATTTTACATGAGTGGGCTTCACTAAAATCTAAGGTTACCGCAATATGCTTAAAATATGTTTTTGTATATTTTGTATCTTTTACAAGACACCAAAACTCCCAACCCTTTTTAGTTTATTTGTACAGGGTTGGTTTAAGGGTAAAAAAGAAAGTGTTGTTATGGTGGTAAAAGTACGCTACAACAAAGATTTTTAAATTATTTTATTAAAAAATTGGGAGAGGAGATCACCAAATATATTATACTACATAGTATTGGCCTCAATAAAAACACTTTGGTTAAGAATTTTTTATTTTAAAATTTGCGAAATGATTTGATATTTAGAACAAAATATAATCCTTTATTTTTCTTTGTCATAAATTTGATTATTTTTGTTGTAAGTTACAATTTAAAGAAAAATACAAATAAAGAATTTATTCTTGAAACTAAGTTTTTTGAGGAAAATAGGGGCAAACCAAAAAACAATAATTTTACAGAATTAATAAAGGTAAATTCTGTGTAGATATTTTGTTTTAATTGCAAATAATATTTTTATAATTTACTGAGTTGGTAAAAAGTACCACAGCTCCTTTATATCTTTGAAACTACTTGAAGCTATATATATTACACACACCTAAAATATTTTGGGCATACGGAATTGAAAAGTGGCACACAATGTTTTTTAGATAAAATGTTTGTTTCTTTTTATTGCGGTAAATTGTACGGATCAAATTTTTTAAGTTTCTAAATTTTAAAAATGTTGTCCTTATTTGTTGCTTATATATTACTCACCCAACTTTTGTCAAACAGTACGTTAGCTTCTAAATATCTCTAAAACTGCTAAAGCTGTGTTTACGAAAATTTAGTATTTAGAGATTTTAAGACATACCCAATTTAACAATATCCTGCTAAAGTTGCATTGCAAATAAAATTAACAGGGCATTCTATTTCAAATAACCAAAATGATATCAACGTGTAGAGCCAAACAATAATGATGTCACTCTTTAATTCTGGTTGCGTAGAAATCTCCAAAAATTGAATTTGTAAACGCTAGCCTAAGCAATTTTAGAGATATTTGAGCGCTGTCATTTAACGAAAAAAGTACGTGGTAAACCTGTAAGAAATGCAGTATCCAATCCTATAGAACAGGTAATGAGGTGAGAGTTACTGTTGTTCATAATGCATTATTCGGCAAAAGTTATTTTTTTTCAGATAGGTGCAGTATGACGTAATGAACCTTAAAAGACAAAATACGTACAAATAGGACGAACGGAAATGCCTTCATTTTGCGAAAAACCGTTTAGGCCTGTATCACTTACCGATTTATAAGATTAAAACTGTTTGTTTATCGAATTTTTGCCGATATCCCTTTTTATAATTATCGAAATAATAAATTGCCTATAATAGTAGATAGTATAGACTTTTAAACCAATACATTTTCTACAACTTTTAATTTAAACTTTTTTCCCAAAATTAATATTTTCAAAGTTACTACGCGTTTAATAATGTAGTACAAGGTGAATAAGAACGAAGTATGCATAGCGTAATACCTGGCCAGATGTTGGTTAACGTGTCCAAGCCCAGCTGGTGTTAACAACCCAGGCACAGGATTTTGAAAATTAACGCGTTATAACTTTAAAAATATTAAGTTTAAGAAAAAAGTTTTAAATGAAACTTGTACAAAATTTTTGGTTTAAAAGTTCAGTTATAAGCATATTTATTGTGTAATCAAATGTTAGAAGAAATATCGGTAAAAAGTCAATAAACCAAGAGTAATAATCTTGTGACAAGAAAAAAACTATTAGACAAAGTAAGATAGAAAATTTAATTATCTATAATAAAGGTCTTTATAATTGTGGCCTAAAGTGCACTATTACGAAGATACAGGCCCAAACGGTTTTTCGCAAAATGCCGTCCGTTCAACTTATTTGTAAGTACTTTGTGTTAATTGTTTCATTACATCATACTTCAGCTATTTGTGAAAAAAAACTTCTAAATAAAAAAATATTCGAAATAAGAAGTTCGCAGGTTTTGGACGTGGAAAAAAACTATTTTTCTTCAAAAATGTTTCTTCAAAATTATTGTTTGAAAACCCTGTCCTGTATGAAGATCTGAAGAAGAAACAGTAAATGGGATCATTTAAAACTATTCTTTACGCAGATGTCTTCGTGGTCTATTTGCTTCTTTGCCGACACTCTGTGGAATTTTATTGCTTTGCCGATGCCGCTGTTTACCAAACATAAAAGTCCTTAAAATTTTAACTGCAAGTAGAAAACGCTCTGTACATCTAATAAAGCCTTATCCACACTTTATAAAAAATGTATAATTTTTTCAAAACACTGTCCTGTATAAAGATCCGAAGAAGAAACAGTAAATGGGATCATTTAAAACTATTCTTTACGCAGATGTGTTCGTGGTCTATTTGCTTCTTTGCCGACACTCTGTGGGATTTTATTGCTTTAGCAATGCCGCCGTTTACCAAACATAAAGGTACTACAATTTTAACTGCAATTAGAAAAACGCCCTGTACATCTAATAAAGCCTTATTCACACTAAAAAATGTATATTTTAAAAACCCTGTCATGTATAAAGATCTGAAGAAGAAACAGTAAATGGGATCGTTTAAAACTATTCTTTACGCAGATGTCTTCGTGGTCTATTTGCTTCTTTGCCCACACTCTGTGGGATTTTATTGCATTAGCAATGCCGCCGTTTACCAAACATAAAGGTACTAAAATTTTAACTGCAATTAGGAAGCACCCTGTATATCTAATAAAGCCCTATCCACACTATATAAAAATGTATAATTTTTGTAAAACCCTGTCCTGTATAAAGATCTGAAGAAGAAACAGTAAATGGGATCATTTAAAACTATTCTTTACGCAGATGTCTTCGTGGTCTATTTGCTTCTTTGCCGACACTCTGTGGGATTTTATTGCTTTGCCGATGCCGCTGTTTTTACCAAAGCATAAGAGTCCTAAAATTTTAACTGCAAGTAGAAAACGCTCTGTACATCCTAATAAAGCCTTATCCACACTTTATAAAAAATGTATAATTTTCACAAAACACTGTCCTGTATAAAGATCCGAAGAAGAAACAGTAAAATGGGATCATTTAAAACTATTCTTTACGCAGATGTGTTCGTGGTCTATTTGCTTCTTTTGCCGACACTCTGTGAAATTTATTGCTTTAGCAATGCCGCCGTTTCACCAAACATGAGGGTACTACAATTTTAACTGCAATTAGAAAACGCCCTGTACATCTAATAAAGCCTTATTCACACTAAAAAATGTATATTTTAAAAACCCTGTCATGTATAAAGATCTGAAGAAGAAGCAGTAAATGGGATCGTTTAAAACTATTCTTTACGCAGATGTCCTTCGTGGTCTATTTGCTCTTTGCCTGACACTCTGTGGGATTTTATTGCATTAGCAATGCCGCCGTTTACCAAACATAAAGGTACTAAAATTTTTAACTGCAATTAGGAAGCACCCTGTATATCTAATAAAGCCCTATCCACACTATATAAAAATGTATAATTTTTGTAAAACCCTGTCCTGTATAAAGATCTGAAGAAGAAACAGTAAATGGGATCATTTAAAACTATTCTTTACGCAGATGTCTTCGTGGTCTATTTGCTTCTTTGCCGACACTCTGTGGGATTTTATTGCTTTTGCCGATGCCGCTGTTTACCAAACATACAGGTAGTGCTCGCGTTCTTTCTTCAGAGCGAAGTGTTAATGAAAAGAATCATTCGTCGGCGAAGATGAAAGAGACATGCCGATAATGTGCAGAACTGGTGTTTTCTCTGACAGTGCAGGGTTATAAAACAAAGGATATATCGACCTTTGGTCAGTTAAGATCTTAGAGGAATAGATACGAAAATGTATAGAGTGTTTCCTTATTGCTGTAAAAAAATGGAGGACTTATTCATGAATAAGTTTTCCACAAAAGTAGCTCATGAGCATAGAGTTAACCAGCGCTTAAGCATTTGTACATTTATTTGTTAAATTTTTTATATTTCGACCTTCTTTCTTCCACAACCAATCCCATTCATATTTTTGCTGACGATAGTACCTTTCACTCCACTTTTCAGGTTCTCAAACCAATCTCTCAACCCGACTTGAAAAGCAAACGCAGGGCAATGCAAATATCTCTTTCACAGTATCTCAATTTGATATTGGATTGGGGCGCCAAAAATCTCGTTTAATTTAATGCATCCAAAACACAATCTTGTTTCTTGTCGGGAAAAAAGAAATCATCAAACACTCACCCTTTGCTTATGAGTGGCCAGGTTTTGCAGAGCGGGGACACATGTAACCTTGTGGGCGTCACATTTGAGAATAACCTTAACTGGCATAAACACATTGTATCTATAGCCACCGCGGCTTTAAAAAGCTTGGATTTTTTTCCGAGCCAAAAGTATTTTTCTCCTTCCAATTTATACACTTTGTATGTGTCCCAAATTCGACCCTCTCTGGAATATTGTTCTCATGTCTGGGAAATGGCATCCCCTACAACCCCTTAGAATTCTTGATGCCATTCCAAGAAGAGCTGTTCGTCTTATTAATGATCCTTTACTTACTCAAAGACCTTCTTCTCTTCCCCATCGTCGAGCTGTGGGAGATCTAAGTTACCCACGGTACGTTAGTATTTAGGCTTTCAGCCTTCGTGGATTGTCCAAAGATTTAAAAAAAATTCGTTAATAAATAAATTCATATATATTTTTGTTGTTAAAATTTCAATTTCAAAATACCCATTTTAAATACATTTAAAAATCAAGAAACTGGCTACTTTAAGCTTTTCTTCAAATGAAACTGGTCTCGATTTATTAACACTCTGTATGTAGTTGAAAGTTTGTGGTAGGTAGCTGTCTTTATATTGATCCTATATAAACGTTTACTCACGCACAAAAAGGTTTGGTTACCAGCTTTTATGAAAGAGATACCAAGTGTACAAACGGATATAAATTCAGGGTTTTAGACTATTTAGTGAAACCCACTCGTGCACTTAGTTATACCTATATTATCTGTTTAAATCACTTGGGTACTTTAGTTAAATCAAGTGAAAAGGCTTTAGTCGTGAAGTGTGACTAAAAGGTGTCCATACCTTTTATAAAGGATAATTTTTCAAAGTAAACCACTAATATATTAATAAAGATTTTTTGAGAATATTTTATTTAAAATGTTTTGAATTGCGTTTTCTTTCAGTAAATATTTTTATTTAATGTTTTTTAGATGATATCAAGGATCATGTCATTTTATTTAAAATTAGGTTTTATACTTACATAAAGAACTTAGATCGGATAAAATTACTTTTTTTTATTGACCAATAAAATGCCGATTATAAAAAAATAATAGCTTTTTAACAGTTCAAGGTTTTTTCTCACACTCTCTTTGTTTTCTTTTAACGCTTACTGGAATTTATTTAAATGTGAATGTATGCAATGTATCAGTAAACGCAACATAAGCGAAACCAAAATATTAGGTTACGATAAATCCCGTCACTACTTCCCTTAGTATTTGTGTCACTAAATTTAACCATTAGTAGATGAATTAAATCGAAACTAAAAACGAATAATAATAATGGCACAGAAATTAAAATATATAAAAAATATATTTTAATATATATACTTTTTTTACTGATTCGTTAAAAAGTATTTAATCAAAAATATTATGGGGTAACCACCTTTATTTTTACACCCTAAAACTTGTTTTAAAACCTAATTATCGTAGAGTGTCCGCGTCTACAGAACTTTTTAAAGCAAGCGTCAAAAAAAAAACTATTTTTTACACATTTATTGAAAATATCTCGTTTCCATGGATTTAATTCTATTTGTATTTATTACCAAGATTGTGGAGGACTGGAATTTCTAAATTTTTGTAAAAACATTTTTTTTTTATATCGTAAACCATTTTTGGGATATTAGTCGTCCCAAATAAAAACACGCTGTATAAAGTTCATAAATCATAATTAAATACACAATTCTAAATAATATATGTATAATGTTTAGCAAGATTTACGGTAAAATTGTTATTTTTAGAATATTATTTAAGTATTTATTTATTTAATAACACTTACTTACTCGTATAATTATAAAGGTATTATTTTAAGTAATTATATTCATATTTATGAATTTATTTACAAAACACACCAAACTGTAACCCTTACGATTTTTGGCACAATGTTTAAAAGTTGCATGTTAAACATTGTTTGTAAACTTGTCCGACAAAAAATGACGCGTTCGCCCAGTCCCACACCCGAAACATTTGACATTGACAGGCTGGGTTAAAGCGCCGTTTCTATATATGGCGGTATGAAGATTCTGGTGCTGTAAAAGGCTCTTATCATAAAGTCTATTTCCCATTACTTGCGCAGGAGACCTAACACATGTAAATGGGTGTACAACAAACGCGATCGTATTTGTTGAACGACAACGTCACAGATTATGCTGGGCAAGAACTGCTGGGTAAATTTTTATTAGCTATAAAGCCATACTTCAGAAGCACCCTGTATGAATGTAGGAAAAATGTTTTTCTTTATTTTTTGTAAATCTTTACAATTTGTATAAATAGACATAGCTAACATCAAAGTTTCGTTACAAATCCTTTAAATAAGTTAAGTTACCACATCCAATTTTACGAACTAACGTAAAAACTTTTTCCTCATTAATTTAGTGGAAAAAGTAAACGTTACACTATATAAACTCTAAATCAAAACTGAATATGTTTCTTCAAAATTCAATACAACTACAAGTAATCTCGACGTACACTTCAAACTTGGTCGTATTTGTTAAACGGCAACGCCACAGAATATGCTGCAAAAACTGTTGGAAAAATTTATAGCCTATATTTTACCAGAACACCCTGTATATCATCAAATAAGAATGTTTTTTTAAATTTTGTTTAAATCTCTTACAATTTCATATCTTAAATAGTGACATAGCTAAACAACAAAGTTTCCGTTACTTAAATCATTTAAATGAGTTAAGGCTAATGCCACTATCCAATTACACTGAACTAATCAGTAAAAACATTTTGGAACATGTGGGTTGGTGCTTACATGGCCAATAAATACTTAACATCTTCATTAATTTAGTGGCAAAAAGTATAGACGAGTTGCTCAAATCCTATGAGCTTTAAACTAAAACTAAATTTGTTTCTTAAATTCAATACAACACAAGTAATTGGTCGTACATCAAACGTGGTCGTATTTGTGGAATGACGAAAACTGCGGGGTAATTTTTAAGCTTTATTTTATTTACACCCTGTATATTAAAGAAAAATAACGTTTTTTTATGTTATCTAAATCTTTACAATTTATTTAAAATAGACATAGCAAAAAACAAAGTTCCGTTACAAATCGTCTCAAATAAGTTAAGTTACTGGATGGTATTTATTTGGGTACACGCCAAAAATTAAATTAAAAGAACTAAGAAAACCAAGAAAAAATTAAAACAAGTAAAAAGATAATTAAAAATCGACGTTAGTTTAAGATTAACTATTATTTAGGTTAAAATTTAAAATTTTTATCTTTTTTAGGATATTCTGAAATCTCTTTGACATTAAATGTCAAATATGTTTGTTTGGTTATAGTGTCATAGTAACATAGATAACTGGTTGCTGGTGTATTTATTGTTTATATTACAAAAAGCTGAAAAGTTAGTTAATTTTTAGTCTTCTCCGAAAATACTTCAGTATCAAGCAAAGGCAACCAAGTGTTATTTAAATTAACTAGAAATTGATGCTACACAATTATCTTTATTTAATAATATATACGCACTTTCTATGATTTTGCGTTTTTTGGAACAAGTTTCCTTTGCTAAAATGCTCGAAGCATCCCAATAGGCGGGTTGCTCAAACCTGTGAGCTTTAAACTGAAAACTGAATTTGTTTCTCAAATTCAATACAACACATGTAATTCGAAGTACATCAAATTTGGTCGTATTTGTTGAACGACAACGCCACAGAATATGCTGTAAAAACTGTTGGGAAAATTTATTACTTAGTATTTTATAAACACCCTGTATACTCAAATAAAAAATGTTTTTTAAATTTTTATTTAAATCATTACAATTTATTTAAATAGACATAGCTAAAAAACAAATTTCCGTTACAAATCATTTAAATAAGTTAAGTTACCATCATCCAATTACATCGAACTAACGTAAAAACTTTTGGAACATGTAGTTGGTGTTTACATGGCCAATAAATACTTAACATCTTCAATTAATTTAGTGGCAAAAGTATAGACGAGTTGCTCAAACCTATGAGCTTTAAACTAAAACTAAATTTGTTTCTTAAATTCAATACAACACAAGTAATTGGTCGTACATCAAACGTGGTCGTATTTGTGGAATGACAACGACAGAATATGCTGCAGGGAGTAATATTTTAAGCTTTATGTCATTAATTTACTACCCTGTATATTAAAGAAAAATAACGTTTTTTTATGTTATCTAAATCTTTACAATTTATTTAAATAGACATAGCAAAAAACAAAGTTCCGTTACAAATCGTTCAAATAAGTTAAGTTACTGGATGGTATTTATTTGGGTACACTGCCAAAAATTAAATTAAAAGAACTAAAAAACCAAAAAAAAAATAAAACAAGTAAAAAGATAATTAAAAATCGACGTTAAGTTTAAAATTAACTATTATTTAGGTTGAAATTTAAAATTTTTATCTTGTTTTAGGATATTCTGAAATCGCTTTGACATTAAATGTCAAATATGTTTGTTTGGTTATAGTGTCATAGTGACATAGATAACTGGTTGCTGGTGTATTTATTGTTTATATTACAAAAAGCTGAAAAGTTAGTTAATTTTTAGTCTTCCCGAAAATACTTCAGTATCAAGCAAAGGCAACCAAGTGTTATTTAAATTAACTGAAATTGATGCTACACAATTATCTTTATTTAATAATATATACGCACTTTCTATGATTTTGCGTTTTTTGGAACAAGTTTCCTTTGCTAAAATGCTCGAAGCATCCCAATAGACGGGTTGCTCAAACCTGTGAGCTTTAAACTAAAACTGAATTTGTTTCTTAAATTCAATACAACACATGTAATTCGAAGTACATTAAATTTGGTCGTATTTGTTAAACGACAACGCCACAGATTATGCTGTAAAAACTGTTGGGAAAATTTATTACTTATATTTTATAAACACCCTGTATATCAAATAAAAAGTTGTTTTTTTAAATTTTTATTTAAATCATTACAATTTATTTAAATAGACATAGCTAAAAGCAAATTTCCGTTACAAATCATTTAAATGAGTTAAGTTACCACATCCAATTACACGAACTAACGTAAAAACTTTTGGAACATGTTGTTGGTGTTTATATGGCCAATAAATACTTTACATCTTCATTGATTTAGTGGCAAAAGTATGGACGGGTTGCTCGAACCAGGAAATAAAGAAACCCGAAGATAAAGTGGTCATCAAGATAATTTATTTTAAGTCGAGTAGATTGTTAAAACCTTTATCTCTTAATTTAAATTCCTTTTAGTCGATAATGGCTTTAGATGGTGCTTCTGACAAAAACAATGTCATTTAAAATTATTTTCTGTATGTATATGTGTTTCAGTAAGTGTATAGGTATCAAATTTCAGTTATTTTAGATTGTTGGAATAATAAGTCATTTGAATTAGGTTGATGTTTCAGTTGTGCCTAATGGGCGCCATTTTGCGATGCACCTAAGATGGTATGTAAATTTTAAGAATTTGATTTCATAAAATATTTTTTATTTGTGCTCTATATTTACTATTTTTTGCATTAATTATTTCATATTATGTGTGAATGGAATCGATCAGCTCAAACTAACCCTTAACACGCTTGGATCTAAAATATGTCTTTTGGATACTCTACAGTAGTTGATCTTCTAATTCCCTAACTTTTTGCGAAGTTGAAAAGGTTTTGGAAAGCAAGATTTTTTTTGTGTTTGGAAGTTCAAAATGCTTCTTTTCATTTTAGCCTTTGACATAAACATTTTTTATAATGCATAGTATATGCACCGCGGTTGTGCTGGAGCTGTCAAAAAACCTAAGAGGTTTATTGTCAGTCTTTAGCATCTTTTTGATGTAATACCTCAAAGAGCCCTGTCCTGTCAGAAAGTTAATGGTTATCCTTAGTTTATTCTTTCAAAGCTCTAAAGACTTTTTAGTATAATTCGGCTTTTGCGATATGAATTATACTAAAACGACATTCCAGTAAGTCTCTGCATCTTTTTCCATTTTCTGAGTTGTTTTATTTAATGTCTTTTAGTTATGCCACAGAAATATTCTGTTTTGTAGAACGATCCAGCTAGTTAAGGGATTGTCGGATTGTCAAAGCACATGAAGCTAAGGCCTTTAATGTTGCCTAACTGTCCGATGGTATTTTCTTTCTGTAGACGTTTTTGGCCCATTTGGTTGCACAAATATTTACATCATAGATTTCATTTTGAAAGATGGTGGGATATTTTTCTAGGAAAATCACCAAGCCCATGATTCCTCTTGCCTTAACAACCGATTTAGTTTAACACATTGGTGAACTATTATACCTGCAAGCAACCATTTAATGTTATACATTTATATTATACAATGCAAGCGACATGTAGCTTTACCAAAAAAACAAATTTCTTTTTCTCCGCGAACCCTCGGATGGTGACTTTTTCTTTGATCTTCGAATAGTACGTTTTCATAGAAAGGTTTTTGGGATTTGGCGGCTAAAGGTACGCGCACATACGTCGGCATCAGACGGACGGTACGCAACGGATTTTTAAAAATGCCGCGAGAATATAGCGATTGAAATAAAATCTGGACGATACGAATACCGCTACGTTCCATAGTTCTTTGTCCCATGGACAAAAACAAACACTTTTTATCCAGTAATAACTCCAAGTAATATTTTAATGACTATAATCCAATAGTCACCAAACTTAATAAATGTTGTCCTTGTTATTTCAAATTCTTGCTTTATTTTAAAAAGTTGAGGTATAGATATTGTGTACCAAGATACGTAAAAATTTTGTATGGAAATTTTTAAGACTTTAAGGCATTGAATAATAATAAATATGAACTGAAATCCTGTAAATATAATAAAATTTTAAACAGCCCATTTAAACCTAGTGCAGTTTTTATATTTTGTTGTTAACACAATAATATACATACTTTCGTTTTGTATATTGCTTTAGGTTGCGCTAAAGGTATCCATATCAATAATATCAATTTAAAAGGTGACTCGAGAATTAAAATGATATTGCAAAGCTAGTGATATTTGAAAAAATAGGTTTTTCCCTAAATGTAGACCTTTGTCTACACTTACACACAGGATGGTTAAAGGCATCCAGAAATCGTGCTGAATTTGAGAAACAAAATATAGATTGGTCATACTATGTAATATACTTTAACCAAAATATTTATTAGATATTCGTGCTAAAACTTATATAGACTCGGAGATGACTGTTTTAACTAAGCGACGAGGCAGGCCGTTAAAGCCTTAAAAACTCTGATAACCTGAAAATCCTGTTCTAATGCTTTTTTATGGGTAAAGCTTTTTGCCAAAAATTTCCTTCATTGATTTTTTGAGGGTACCACCAAAAGACATGATTCCTATTTAACTGTGTAAGGACATGCGTTTTACCCGTGTTCTTTAATGAACTCCAGCGATCAACTAATGGTCGACGACTCATGAGTCACAGGTAAAAACTCTAAAATGGGAAAGACCGTGCCTGCAGTATCAATAGTAAGATTCTGGTTATAATCAGTTTTTGAAAAAAAAAAAAAACTAATTAGGGTTTAAAACTACAAGAACTGTATAATTTGGATAATCAGTATTATAGTAATAGTATTTATGGTCTGTTTTTTTCCCTTTTGAACATTTTCTTTTTCCAAAACACATTCGCAACTGACAACTTTTGACAATTGACTTTTATTTTAATTCTTCCCACAATACTGACGACATAATGTGCGATACCCTAATAGAAACTCCGTCGCCTACCATATATAACGTCCGTCCAATTGCCGATGAATGTGCGCGAACCTTAAAGGAGCTTTACGGGCATGTTCATCGTCGTCAGGGGCGGTCATATTAACTTTCTGAGGGGGAGAAGTGTGTGAGGTGGCAAAAAACAAAAATTTTTAAAGGAGGTTAAAAAAACAAAAAGACAAAAAAAAGTCCTCTAACCTCTTTTTATTGTTTTCACCTTTTATTCTTTTTATAAAATTACACAAAACCTGCTTCTTCCCACGTATTTGAAAAGGTCCTCACCCTTCAATTCTATCATCAGCCTCACCCCTCGGACCAACCTTGGGGGAGACCCTTAATAAAAGCCCATATTTGCCATAAGACATGTATGAAACACAATAAAATAGAAAGGATGTCGCATCCATAGGGAGGGCCATAGCCCCCATGCCCCCCTCCCCAAATGACCGCCCCTGACCGTCGTCATCTAGTAATGCTGTGAAGATGTGTTTCGAAGTCTGGACTGATTAGTAAACTTTTTGTGCATTATCATATGTGGTTACATTCGTCTGTGGTGACTGAGTGCACATGCTTGCGACGAAGGGGAGTGAGAGAAACTGGTTATATCTGGATTTATCTTCCAACATTTTGCAGCATCTAGATGTGCTTTTCACCCATAAAAAAACTTTTTATTAGTTGGAGGCTTTGACACGGCTTAGAGCAAGATATTTTAATGCCACCACCAAATATGGATACCCCCTTGTCTTAACTAAATTATACATTGTGTAAACAGTGGCTAATGTATTGCTGGAGCTTCTACTAAACGTCCTGATCCATTGTCGCCACTTTGACATTCCAAAGAAGATCAAACACTACCGAATACCACTCTTCAAATAATCATCAGTTTTTGTATTGCTATTTAATAAAATTTTTAGGATTTCCTTTTATAAAAACTTGAATTAGATAATTTTACAACTAATTAATTAATAAAAAATGTGATTCTAATGCCATCTTTAACCTTATTTTATAAGGCTTAAGATGGAAATGCGTGCTTTATTAAAAATGGAGTAAGGCGGTTTTACAATTAAGGTGACGATATCAAAAATATGTCCATTACCATTTTATCAAAGAAAAACGAATTTGTTCAGCCTTTTACATCTTTATATTTTAATTTGTTTCAAAATTAAACCTTGACAATTAAATTTCTCACTATTGATGTCTCGCCTTACTTATCGGTGAAATCAATATCTTAACTTGACCCAAACCTTCAGACAAGAAGAGCACTTCACGCTTTTGTTACAATTTACAAAAGAACGTCAATTGATACGCTTTTGGCACATCCTTTTCGTTTTTACGATCTGTGTCAAAATAGTTTCATAAAGTACGTTTAGACGGAACGCGCTAAACCAATTTTATTATTTACCGTGAAGAATGACACCTAATAGGGAATTTAAGTACGACATTAACAAATAACGGAAGCGTTATAGTTACCGTTTCGGTATAATTGAATAACGCATATTTGCATTTTGAGTCTCTATAAGTTTTTTTTACGACTGTTTAAAAATTATTAATGTGATAAGGTAATAAGGCTTATTACCCACATCCATTACTCATGGCCATTACCCACATCCATTACCCACATCCATTACCCACATCCATTACCCACATCCATTACCCACAGCCGTCATAAGCTGCTGTATATGTGTATAAATACAATAGTTTTTATATGTTTTCGACAAACTTTTTGTTCAAATATCACTTTAGCCAAGGACACCATTTTTTAGTCTCCTATGGACATAAAAATATCTAATCGGTAAGTAAAGTCCAATAATAAAAAAATTAATCACACTCGCTAAAAAATTGCAGTATGCCTTGCAGAATGTATAAACTTCTTCTCTTGCCAGAATTGTTGACTTGTCTGCCAGATAACGAACTTTTCTCTTATTTAAGTAGGCTGTTATTTTTGCATATTTAAAAATGTCTGCTTTTTCTTTTATATTGTTGTTGTATTATCCGAGAAGTGCGCCAAAGGAATATCCCCATTCATACCGTTTTCACCTTAAGGTCTTGCCACACATAACCGCAACGAGCCCGCAGCCGTGCGTCTCGCTAGTAAAATGTAGGGGGATGCGGTGCAAAAGTTGTATTTAATAAAATTGCAGTAATATAAGTCTCTTATACCATGCTTTAAATTACACCTGATCATAAAATAAACCATTACTAATAAGTTTTAAAATTTGGTCACACATAACTGCACTGAGGCCCGCACCGTAGCACGGCCGGGTCTCGGTTTTAAAATGTACCATTTTAATCAAATTCCGTTGGCTTAAAATTACCGCATTTTAACAAGTGAAGACCCATCCAATATTATTTAAAAAAGCTTTATTAAAAACAAAATAGATAACAATTTATTCATAAGTTTTACTCATTTCTTCACAAGATGTAACAACAAAATTAATTTAACATTTTTTAATAAGTATTTAATAACTTTTTCTTGTATTGTTTGTTTACGACAACCAAACCACTAAGTTTTCATTTTTATATCAAATGAACTGGAAATAAAAGGTTACGCCACGTAAACTCTAAGCTGGGTTCGGAGAACATAGGCGCTATCTGATCCACGTATGATTTCATTAACTGGGCATGTTTCAGACCGTACGATGCGACGTACGATCACCATCGAAAATTTAAACACAACGAGACATTGTCATGCCACGGTGCCGGACTTGTGAGGCATCGCTGCGGCTATGTGTGGCCAGATCTTTACTTATACTATACTTAAAGTTTGGATACAAAGAAAAAGTAGAAAACCTGTTTTATTTAAACAAAGAAATATACATACATAAAACAGTTGACTTAGCTTGACAAAAGCTTTAAATTTTCCCGAATTAATTTGCCTCACTTTTCTCTATCGTCGTGAATCCGGGCTCTGTGCGGCCTTGGTGCGGTTAAGTGTGGCCAGACCATTATAGGTTTTTATCTACTGGTTGAGAAGCTGGTATTTCTTCTTATACCGAGGAGAAGACTTTGTAGGTACCCGTTTACTGGTTGCGTCAGTACGTCTTAGCCCAATTGTCCCGGATTTTTTGGTCCAGGAGTGTAAATAAAGAAAAACAAAACAACCATTTGTTTTGAAAAGTTTGAATTAAATATTATGCGGACACCCAGTATATACGTGTAGACTTACGTTTGTATTTTGCAATTTTGCAACTGATGATTTGAATTAGTAGCCAGTGTGTAATAGTACAATTTAAAATTATAAAGAATAATGCGTACTCATTTGACAGCAAAGAAATATTAGTTTCACGCATTTTTATGTGCAGTTAAATTTCCTAATAGCATTTTGTCGACAGTTAGCAATATAGGAAGATTTGCAGTGGCAATCTAATAAGTTTAATTAAAAGAGCAATAAAAATACTGCGAACTTTACAACATACAACAAAGAAAAGTTCACAGAAGTTATAACATATAAATAATGTAATACTCCAAGAATAAAACGCAATAAATTTTTTTATAAACATCTTTCTTAAGAAAATTACAACCAAACATTTTTATAAATAAAGCTGAGGTAAATTCTATATAGATTTTTATTTGGTATTTATAATATTATAGCTTTTGGGCCACTAATGAAATGGACTTTATGATGGGAACAGTTTTTACAACTTCTTAGGGGGTTTCTTTGACAATGACGAATTTTCTTAAAATATTCGTGGTCGAGAAAAAATTTCCCGGAAAATTTAAGCACGTTTGGTATTCGGTAAGAAAATTTCACACCAAGTTTGTGTTAAATAATGTTCTTTTAAATTAATATTTCTAACTTTAAAACGACCTTTAAAATTTTACTATAAAATAAATATTTTCCATTTTACCAATTGTAGTTGCAAATATATGTAATTTTAGAGCTTATCATTGTTTATTCTTTTATATTATATATACCTTATATTACTACAGTAGGTGCAAATAGTTTATTTTAATTTTTTTAGACTCATACCTTGCTTTCGTTTGCTCTTTACTTATGTCTAGTACTTCAGTCTTATGATATTATTTTACTAACTCATTTAGGGTCTAAAAACCTTATGTTATTTTATGTTATGTTATGTTTGAAATACTACAACTGGTACAAAATAACATTTTCTTGAATTATGTATGTGAATGACAGACATGACGTTTAAACAAATTCAATGATTATGTCAAAAAATTTCCACTATAATTCGCTCCAGGGTACCCCAGACAGGAGAAAAAAATTTCCGATAAATACTTGTATTGTCAGGGTAATGCAACCAAAACTACACATTTGATTGGTCAATAAACAGTGGTGTGAAATTTTCTGGCAAATTTAATGACCTTGGTCCAAAATTTGCCGTTTTTTGCAAATCAATTTAGTAAATTCAATTTTGCAGCACGGTCTAAGATCTCATCGTTGCCGAGCATTCTCTGGAGGTGCCTAGGAATCACTTTTTCACTAACCAATCCGGTTTTTGGTTTTTATTTTTATCTTTTACAAAAAGGAAAAAAATAAATTCGGCTAAAGTATATTTGACCCAAATATAATTTAGTTTTTGGATTTAAAATATTTAGTTTTACACATTGTTTTGACTTGATATTGAAGACGTACCCTTATTTTTAAATAAAAATTCACGTGTCAAAATATCTGCATTATCAAAAAGTCAGTGAGCTTTTTGTTTGTAAAAATCACTACTTTTTAATGGTTTAAAAAATATATTACGACGGAAAATTTTCTAAGAAAATGAATTTCCCTAAGACTAGTAATTTTGCCGGAAATCGATAAAAACCGTTTGTTACCCTTAAAAACTTACCCCCTTTCTACGAAACTACAGATTTTACGAATTTTTGGAAAATGCCGATATTTAATTTAGGGCATTTTTTTGATATTTAGTCAAATTAATGTAAAAAATATATATTTTTAACAAAAAAATTACAGTGTATTTGGGACATGCAAAGGTACGTTTTCACCAAATTTTGTAAAAATAATTTATTTTTTGTAAAAGATAAAAGTAAAAACTAAAAACTTGGTTATGTGATTTTTTCACATAAATCTTGAGGTTATGTAAAAAACGTAAATACAAAAGTTGGAGATCTTTACATTGCCTACAACGTTGCCATTTAATTTTTTAAAGTTTGGCTGAAACTCTTAAAAAACTGTATTTTACAATTAACACCTCCCGCTCCCTTTCCCCTGCTCGACCATAAATCGCCCGTCCTACAATATATTTTTTTACTTTTAAAGGCTTCGGCACTGCTCGCTTACGACACTAATCCTTTAAACTTAATTTACGAAAAGGGAATGTTTTTCCACTTTTTGATAATGAAATTAATTTTTAAGTTATCGTATGCAAGTCTTTACTTCCCAACATTACTATTTACCGTAAATAAAGCCGTAAAACAAGCCTGAAAATTCGTTTAAAGTAAAGTTGTTTTACATTGAATTATTATGTAAATATATGCACGAATTTACTTGGAAAGTGTAACAGGCAAATAATTTACGGTAATTTATATAGGGTGTATATTTTAACTGGGACAAGACATTTATAATATGTATTATTTCCTGGATAACTTACTTTTCTAGTTTTTTAAGTTGAAATCGTAAAAGTATACATAAAGAGTTCAAATTTTGATATACCTTTATAATTTTAATAGTTTATCGGGAATTAATAATCCAATACCGGGTGTCAATAAATCTATAAGCCATAACTTCTAGTGCATTAGACATATCAAATTGAGGCTTGGTATAAGTAATCGGTATGGAAATAAGAGAATTTTCGCATATTTCTCAATTTTTTAAATTCACTTCCGGTTTAGCCGGAAATGACTCCAATTTTAATTTTTTAATGAGACAACCTGTATATTTAACTATTTATGAATTTTTAAGGCAATTCCAAATAATAAATTGACATTTTAAAGCGGTTTTACGCCTACTTGATTTTTTGAGAGCCATTTGTAGTATTGCCGCTGCCTCTGATCCTTTGTTTATGACATTATTTTTATTCCTATCATTAATAAGTTGGTCCCGTTAGATTCTTTAAAACATCCCTTATTGGAAAGATGCTTGTAGGGTTCTCTCTCTCTATTTTTTTTCTTGGTTTTGGTACCTTTAGGTCCAATCCACCACTCTCCCCCTTCCGGACTATGCTTTCCAGGGCATCGTCGGCGGAAAATCTGGATAATCGAGCTCGTAGCTCCCAGAAATTCCAAAAAGAAAACAAAATAGTTCTACAATCGATGCAATGGATAAATTGTCGGCTGTCAAACCAAGATCTGCTAGTGGTGTTACGTATAACCTTCACTTTCACTACTGACAGTTTCCATGGCACGCCCATCTATTTCCCGCCATTTGATAAATACCTCGTGTTCACCACCAAACAGAATACCAACAGCTTATAGGAATCTTCGCTCATGCCGTCAATTTAGCGTGAATCTTTCCTTGATTCCCGAAGGTAAAAACGTTTGTACGACACCTCTAGCCGCCACTCCGGGAAGAACTTTGTAGTCCTCTACGCACGTCCGCACTGTCCGGAGGTCAAACAAAGAGTCTTCTTGTAGGGTTGCGATTTGAAAAATAATAGTTAGGTCCGCGCGTTTAGTAAAGAGGCCACCGACGTCATCATTTTTTGCGCAAATCTCCTCTTATTCCCTTATCCCCTATTTAAAATTATATTTATTTTCTTTAAATCAAATCTTTAAAATGTCTACTTCCTAGGTAACAATACGAAGACCTCGAAACCGCGATTGAAAGAGAGTTACCGAAGATTTCGCGTAGATAATGATGACGTGGGTGGCCTCTTTACCAAACGCGCGGACTTACACACGAATATTTGCCCAAATTGTTTTGCGCCCATTTTAAAACTTTTTAACATTGTCACATTTTGACTAAGAATGGTCCATAGATAACCTACATTTAGATCCGCAGTGGCAAGAAGCATTTTTCGATTTTTACGACCTCGCGCAGTAAACAAAATGGATGGGTTGACGAACATGCTCACTTAAAAGCCGTGGCAAAATGCAAACACCGGTATCCCGTAATTCCCTCCGTCCGCGGTCTGACCGCGAAAACCACGACGCCGTCGACAAATTCTTTCCGATAATGCGGATAGTCTGTTTGGCGCCAGGTGCATTTACCCTCGACTTGCTTGCGCACAAACCGGTTTTTTCGCCCATGAAATGTAAATTTTGTTTCGCGCAGGTAATAACATTGGCAATCCATCGAGATCAGTGGAATGGACTTACAGAATCCAAAAACATAAGATATACAGGGGTTTTTGTTTTAAATTCAAATTAGAGCCCTTTTCGGGTAAAACCGGAAGTTCCCTGAAATGTAAAAAATATGCAATAACTCTCCCTTACTCTATTTCATTTACTCTATAACAGGTCTTATTTTGATATGTCTTAATACTCTAAGAGTTATGGTTTGTCTAATAAATTTGTTGACACCTTCGGTATCTTTTATTTTCTGGTAATCTGCTTCTAGCTTTTTAAGCCAAAATACTAAAAAGCTAATTTCTTAAAATATCCACTTGTCTTCACTCGGGTTTCAACGAATTCCAATAAACCTGGTATAGACAATGGCATGATGGTAGACGGTGGGAGCTGCTGGCACATTTTGCACGCTTCTCCTTGAAGTCACATACGGCTTTAACCGAAAATGGCGTTCAATTATAAATTTTAAATTGGCAATAACCAATATACTTTATACATTTTGAAATCCAACGACAATTCTAAATATAAATACAGGACATTTTAAAAAAGTTTAAAGGCCCGCTTGATTATTTTGAGCCTTTTTTATATTACGTCTAGGTAGCCTATGTCTGAATGTGGTAGACAACGCTCTATCATTACTATTAAAAAGAGGAGTTTCGAAATTCCATTGCCTTTATTTTTATTTATTTACACAACGTTTCCTGACAGTACTATTTCTGTCAGTTTTTGAAGTGTGTTGGTTTGCACTTAAATTAAATAAAGGACTTTGTGGTGATGTCAAAAAAATACAATCCGCAAAGTTTTATTGACAAGAATAAAGCAAAGTTGGCCAACCTGACATTTTCATGTTCTATCTATATTCTTTAAACGGCAACCATTTGAAAACAAACACTTCTAAAAATGAGATTTTTAAAGAAGCTAACGATAACATTTTATTTTTGACTGAAATACAAACAAATACAAATACAAATGGGTCATGGCAACCAAGTGATTGTAAAAGTCTTTAGAAATGTTAACACACATACAGGGTGTTCCTTGTTTAAAATATTCAAAATTAAAGCCATTTTCTGGTTAAACTGGAAGTATAGTAAGAACATTTTAAAAGCGCAAATTCGGTACCCCTTTGAAAATAATACAAAAAAACATAAAAAGGCCGCCTGCAATCGGACTATTTTATGACAAAGGCGCCGCTATCCTTTACAGGGACGCGCCGATACACTATGGGATAGAAATCCATTATTTTGTCCAAAAAGCAACTTTTGAAATTTTAATGGCTCATGCTGTGTATTTCAAGTAGATACTGAAACTACAAGTACGCAAAATTATAAAAGGATATGACGACTTCTATTAGGGTAATAAGAAACTCTGAAAATGTATTTTAAGTAAACATAAATATACAACATTTAATCTACTTAGTTTATTATTAGCCTTTGCTTACTAAAAAAAAAGTAAAAAGAGTTTAAATAGCAAGAGCTATTGTTGTGTTCCTGATGCAGTCTCGTGAAGTCTCGCTACTTTTGTCAAAGATTTTTTTACCTTTTTCTTTATCAGTTTTTGTACTTACTATTGCCTTCCTACTTTTATTACTTCGAGTGTAAGGACAGATACAAGATATTTTTATAATTTGCAAGGTTTTCCATTTTAAAATTTAATATGTTTTGTCCTACACTGTATATCCTAAAAGATAAAAAGCATCTCTGATGAAAGAGAAAACAACGAAACAAAATTAAAAAAATAGTTCAGAATGTTCTAGGCCCGATTACATGAAACGACTTATTTAACGACAACACGAAGAGCTCTTTTGTGGAATTTAGTTTTCCTTGAGCACACATTCTTATGGTGAAATTTTTAGATCAACAACTTCAGTGGTTATACATTAAAAAAGATTGTTGTCAAATTCTATTAGTCGCGATACTAAACTTTCTAATATTAATATTAAGGGGCTCTAGCTTTCACAATGAATTCTTTTCTTACTATTAATGATTTTTACAATACCGTTTAAAAAATCTTCGTTTTTTTCTGGCCCAGTCTTTAACAAGGCTGTAATCGACAAACTGACGTACTCAGATTAATTTTTGTTTTTAATTATTAGTGGTCTTTATAATTATTTCTGGTTATTAACAAAATGTCATTGTTAATTATCCACAATCAAATAAATAATGACATAATTAGAAAGAACAAATTTAAGCAATTTGATTCGAGCGGTGATGAAACATCTTCAACGTTAGTAAATTAGTGTTAAGATTGATGGCAGAAATGATATAAATCAAAAAAGTATAATATAATTCTTTGATGTTTATTAGGAACGGCATTGTAAATTTATCATTGAAAATACGTTCTATTCGTCCTTATGTAATTGAGTTAGATGAGCAGTTTTTTATAATTCAAGGTTGTTGCAAAGAAAGTCCTTTTTTTTGTACAATTAAGATACTATTAAAATTAGCACCTTTTATTATGGGGTTAATTATTGTTTTTTCTAAAAACAAAATGAGAAAAAACCAAAAAAAAAAAAACGCAAAATTATAGAAGGTGGGTACATATTGTGACGTATAATTTTGAAATATTAAAGCCACTTAACGTCACTGGGACAAATCTACCATATGGAACTATCTTCTTACACAATAAGACCGGTGGACAAAAAACTATCGTGGCATTTTTAACTAAAGTACGGGAACCAATTTAACTTCGTAATTTTGTACGGGCATACCCCCACTAGGGGTAGCCCGTACGGGGCTTAACTAAAACTTTAACTTTATACTTGACTTCACTTTACCTACTTCTTATCTAATATTTTTCTAACTTCTTTTTCTTTCCCATTATTAGTACAGTTACGGTATATGTACAAAGTTAAACTCAGTATTTTGGTGACTTAGCACGTTGTTGACCCTGAATAAAATAATATGACCTAGACTCTGTTATTGTTTGGTGACAAAAAACCTTGCACTATTTTCTTGATTATTTGTTTTAATTTTTTGGATGTGATTTCTTTAATGATAAAATAATTAAATAAATATTAAAATTATTAAAACCCATATAGTTCCTATACAGGGTGTTCACATAAATGTGTAGCATCAATATCTGTTAATTTAAATAACACATGGTTACCTTTGCTTGATAATGAAGAGCCTTCAGAAAAACTCAAAATCAACTAACTTATCACCATTTTTTATTATTAATATAAAAATACAACAGCAAGCAGTTATGTATGTCACTATGTATTACAAAACAAAAAAAATGAAATTTAATGTCAAACGATTTCCGAATATCCTAAAACAGAATATTAAATTTTAAAAATTTTAAACCTAAATAATTGGTAATTTTTAAACTGTTATTCAATTTTATCTTGACAACGGTGGTAGACTTGCACCGAAGCGTCAATTTTTTAGTTTTTTCTACTTATTTTAATTTTTTTGTTTTTTTGGAGGGTTTGTTTTTTATTTTGTTTTTAGGAGAAACAATAATTTTTGGTGTGTACCTAATCAAATAACATCAATTTTCAGATTCCTATAAGGCACCTAAAAATAATATAAAAAGTATCAATATTTTTTTTAAGTCCCGTTTTGCAGACGTATGTGCCCTTTTAGGACGATGCTGAAAATCGGTTTTTCGTAAATTACTTTTATAGTACTTGTTATAATTAAATATACAGTGTGGGCCAAATTAAACTTGCACACTTTTTAACTAATAATAACTTTTTATCTGTTTCGCCAATTTTGGTATAATATATTTAAACAGCACTAGACTTATGCGGCTTTTTCCAAAATCATGCAATAAACTTCGTTTAAAAAAAATATCTACAATTAGGCTAATACGTTTATTTTTAATTAATTTACTGTTAAGTTTGGCCAGCATCCAACTCAGTTCCTATTATAACCTGACATTTTTAATTTTAAAAGTACACTACAAAAAGGTAACTTTATAAAATCGAGAGAAATGCATGCTTTATGGAGAGCATTATTTATCAAAAATAATAATAATTTCTAAATCCTTAAATTGTTTACAGATTCGCTTTTAATAAATAATTTTCAATAGTGTGTTTGCAAAAAAATCACGTCTTACCCTACTTGTAGCTAAAACGAGGTTAAATATAGTATTTAAAAATCCCGTAAGTCCAGTCCTGCCTAAAGATATTTAAGAAAAATTGGCAAACCTAAAGAAAACATATCTACGTATAAGCCCTTTAAAAACAAAAAAGATAGGCGCAACAGATAAAAATTTATTATGAGTTAAAAAAGGTGCAGGTTTAATTTGGCCAACCCTGTATATTTAATATAATAAATATTAGTAAGCAATGTTTTTTTAGTTCGTTAGGGACAGACTAATCCAAGCACAGTAGTGCTATTTGTTTTTACGCTTTATGTAATAAAGGAAAAAAATATGGTATTTTGAAATAGCTTAAATCCTAAGCTAAAAAAGTTTCTTTTATTTGATGTCAATAAATTAATTTCTTTTGTCAAAAACACGTTTTTATTTAGTAAATATTTTTAAAAATATTGGGTTATTTTTCTAAGGGTGGTAGACAATGCTATGGTTTTAATGATACAGCAAATATATACTTATATTAACTTTATTTGTTAATTCATATACGATATACGATACGGTTAGTCTACCTATACATATCTTCAACCGTGTTTAATTGATAACTAAAACTACTCTTAAAAAGTAACGACTTTTACCAACGGAAAAAAATATTGCAAACAGTATCCATATTATTCATAATCTGCCCTATATATTATATCTTAATAATTAATTAGGTCAGGTTCCAGCTCCTCTTTTCACCTAAAGTTAATTACTGCAACAAATATTATCAGAAGTATTGCACCTAAAATTATCTAAAAAATAATGCAAATCAAACAATATTTAAAGGTGGACTTTGTATATTATGTCTAATAAATTAAACATGTCCGGCTCAAAGTACATATGTAATCTGAAGTTAATTAATTGTTGCAACAAATAATATCAGATGTATTGTACCTAAAATTATCTTAAAAATATTGTAAATATCACTATATATACAGGTATACTCTGTATATTATGTCTAATAAATTAAACATGTTAGACTTAAAGTACTTATTCACCTAAAGTTGTTTATTTGCTGAAACAAATATTATCAGATATACTGTACCCAAAACCACCTAAAAAATATTGCAAATAAAACAATATTTAAAAGTGGACTTTGTATATTATGTTTAAAAATTTAAACATGGCAGTCCTAAAGTACTTATGTAACCTGAAGTTAATTAATTGCTGCAACAAATATTATTAGATGTATTGTATCTAAAATTATCTAAAAAATATTGCAAATATAACTATATTTAAAGTCACACTCTGTATATTATGTGTAATAAATTAAACATGTCAGGCTTAAACGACTTATGTAACCTGAAGTTAATTAATTGCTGGAACAAATAATATCAGATGTACTGTACCTAAAGTTGTCTAAAACATATTACAGAAACATTTTGTAGAAAACACGTGTCATCCTTTTATAACATTTTATTACCAATCAAACGTAACTATGGTAACAACTACGAAAAAATTTATATGACAACGTTTTCAAGTGAACATTATAACGGTTAAAATTATACTAACTCACGAAGGTTTTACGTCGCCCTTTAAAAGTAATGGGTAAGCGTCTAGAACACATATTTCTGGTAAATTTTTTTAGTACATTATGTATGTATAAAGAGTTCTTAATGGATGATTTGAGCTTTTCCGGTAACCTTCAAAAGTGACGAAAAACTGAGGCAAATTATTCAAACAAATTAACAAACTAAATTAAATAATCCTAACTTTTTACAATTTTATTATCGAAACAAATACTTTTAAAGTCTGTAACAATATTTAAAAAACTCTGTATATTACGTCTAATAAATTAAACATGTCGAGCTTAAACTACTTTACTGTCACCTGAAGTAAATTAATTACTACAAGAATCAATATTAGATCAAAAGATTAAAGCTGCATTGATTTAATGACCAAGTTATATTAGTTATGACACCTTACAGTGATTTAATCTGATAAACGTAATATGAGACATTTAGATGGTGACTGGTTTAAGATAAAGTAAATGTAAAATATTTAGTATAACACTATATTATTAATTGATGCATTTAAAGTATTTATTATACAGGGTGTTAAAAAGTGAACCCGATTTTAAAATGGTGAAAGATATAGCGTTGGTTTAATTGGGAATTTTATTTTTAATATAACAATACTTTAAATTAGTCCGTTTTACAAATTTAATAATTTACAGCAGTTCAAAAATTATCCAAGAAAAAATTTGCAAAACAATTTCTTTTTCTAAAGGGTATTTAAAGTTATATTTTAAAATAAATGTCACATTATTTTAGCCACTTTTTGTCCTCAATAAAAAATAGTAAAACATTTTGTTTTAAAATTAGTAATCTCTTCCCTTAATTTTTAAAACTAAACTGTTGCTCAATTCAACTGCAACTGGAAATTTTTTTGGTAAATTTAAAATCGTTATTACTCTTAAATAAAATGCAATAGCAAAATGCGGCTTTTACCGTTTTGTAGGATAACTTTTTTGAAAAAAATGGCCTTTTTACTTTGTGTAAATTTTCTCTTGTTTTTATTCTACAGAGTGTAATAGAATCAAGGATTCACACCCTGCTTTTCTTAAAAAAATACAAATGTGGAAGCTTTAATTTTTCGAAACACCCTGTATATTTTTTTCTAAAATTACTAAGATTAAAAAAAATGTCAACGTTTGTTCTAATCTAATCGATAAATGCCCTAAAATAATCCGAATTATAAATTATTACTTCCATGCAATAATCCTCTGGTAATTAAAAAAAAAAAACATTCAGAAGAAAAATTATATCTACGCCACTGATGACTTTTTTAAAAAAAAACAAAAAATCATCCCGAGATAAACGTCCGTGGTTTCTAAAAATTGTAGAAAAACAATTAAAGTCTTAAATACAGAAAATGTGGTGCTCACAGAAACTTTGGGAATTGAAATTTTACCAAAATACAATTTAGTTACATTTGCGACGCTACTGACGCGTTAATATTTTTTTAGAAATAAAATTCTAATACAGTTTTGAAAGGGTATTTATGTACATTTAAAATTATCCAAAAAATTAATCGCTGTGATAAACTGTTACATACAGGGAGTATAATATAAAAATATCAATTTTTTGAAAAAAATTATAACATGAAAAATGGAGCAGATATCAAAAATCTGACAAACTTGTTTTTTCAAAATGGTCTACTGAATAACACTATATAATTAAAAATTAAAAACTATTTTTTTTTTGTAGAATGTCGCTCTTGACAAAGTTTTTGTAAAAACGGACTTTCCTATTACACCCTGTAGAATAAAAAAGATAAAATTTACACAAAGTGAAATGGCCATTTTTTCCGAAAAAGTTATCCTACAAAACGGTGAAAGCCGCATTTTGCTATTGCATTTTATTTAAGAGTAATAATGATTTGAAATTTACCAAAAAATTTCCAGTTGCAGTTGAATTAAGCAGCAGTTTACATTTAGGCGATGTTTCAATTTAAAAAAAAACATCTTTCAGTATTTCCGTATTTAAAACTATGATTTTATTTCAGATGTTTATAGACATTTTCATTCGCAGGTAAGTATGCATAATTTTTTTTTATTTATGCATTTCCAAATATAGAACAGGTTTAGTCCCTGAGCGAGTATTAAAATGGACTTTACGATAAAAACACCTTTAAAACTTTTTTAGGGGTGGTTCCTATTGACGTCTCTACCACGAATATTTATATCGCCATATATGGAAGCGGCGCCTTAACCCAACCTGTCAATGTCAAATGTTTAGGGTGTCGACTGGGCAAACGCGTCTCTTTTTTTGTCGGACAAGTTCACCACAATGTTAACATGCAATTTTTAACATTTTGCCAAAAATGGTAAGGGTTACAGTCACGAAACCCGGTTAGTCCGATACCCGAATCATTTGACATTGACAGACTGGGTTAAAACGCCGCTTTCATAAATGGCGGTATGAATATCCGTAGTGTTTGAGCCTTATGGTTTTATTTAGTTCATTTAATTCTGGGGTATTGATCAGAGAAATAATTAAATTGTGGGGCACATAAAGTTTTTATCATTATATATTCTCTGGATACCCTACGCCCAAAAATTTTATTATTTGTCTGATCAGTACCCCATATTGGTGCAATCTGGTAGCTAGGACCAAATTATTTCTTGCTTTTAGTTCAATATAAGCGTTTCCCATTTGTTTTTTATACAGGGTGGGCCTTAATGGTATGAGCAGTTTCAATATACAATAAAACAAACATTACAAAACTTACATATATTTTATTGATATTATTTTAAACTACAAATTAAAATAAACATTTTTATGACTCCAAAATTCTGTCGCCCAAGTGACGGCCCTCACGTTGCTGACATTCTTAATCCGGAGTTGCATATTTTTAAAAACTTGGCGACAAGTTGGTCGCAAAATGGCCCATTTTATTATTCGACAATCCCCGACAGAAAGATCAACACCCTCTTCATTCTCCTGAGCTTGTTTTGTGAAATGCAATAACAGCATGTGGAATTATTGGTCCATATTTGTTCAAAAATGAAAGAGGAGTTGTCGTGACGGTGAGACCTGATAACTATTGTTAGATACTACAGGAATTCTTAGTCCCAGCTCTTCAACACTTTGAAGGACATAACGCTACGACCTGGTCTAAATAAGATGACGAAACCTGCCACACTACCACAGTATCCATAGATTTGTCGAGATAAATGTTTTCTGGAAGACTCATCTCACGAAGTGGTGATTCAATGGCCCATCTCGGAGCCCGGATCTTACTCCAAGTGATTATTTTCTGTGCGGTTACCTAAAGTAAAGAATTTATAAAAATAATCTGGAGGCATTAGACCAGCCTAAACAAAGAATGTGCAGAAAACAAACGCCATTCCGCGCCAAATTTTAAAAATATGCAACTTCGGATTAAGACTGTCAGCAACGTAAGGGACGTCACTGGGGTAACATAATTCTTAAGTAATAAAAATTTACAATATTTGTGGTTTAAAATAATATCAATAAAATATGTGTAAGTTTTATAATGTTTGTTTTATTCGATATTGAAATTGCTCATACAGTTAAGACCCACCCCGCATATAATTTATTTGGTATTTTTTAACTACTCTGAATGCTCTGTCTGGTAGCTTTTTTGTCTGCTTTAGGTTGTTAGAAAATGATGCCATAATAATGCCCAATTGTTTTCTATAATGTCGTTGTTTTTAAAAGTGCTTCTTTCTAGCCAGGACACAAACCAAATATCGGGTAATTTCTGTAAATATTTTTTACCAAATTGGATCTAGATACCCGTTTTTATGAGCTTATTGACCGTATTACAATTAATCTAAATGGCGCATAAAATAGGTAAAAGATGTTAATAATAATATGGATTTGATATTAGTTCGTTACCTTATAATAGGGAGTAACATCATAAAATATAAATGTCATTAATATCTTCTCCCTTTAAGGTCCCACCAGAAAATTGATAACTACCATAACATCTAACAACATACTATAAGAGGGTAGACACTATGCTGCCCAATAAATTTCTAAAACAAGAATCTAAACTAGTAAAATCACGAGCTGATAACATCTACCATCTCATCTTTAAGAACATATGGGTCATAAAATTAAAAAAGAACAAGAAATTCTCGAGCGCCATAAATATGCAAGCGATATCCCGATTGCCCATCATCGCAGCAGGCGCTGGACTCGTACTCCGGCTCGAAGGACCATATTAATTTAATTAAATTTTATATCGCATACTTTAAATTACTTTTTGTAGGACTGTAAACACGAATTTTTAAAAATAACTCATAAGTTATAGACCAGATTGTTTGGTATGGGCTTGTAAAATTGTCGGGTCCATACGTATCTTCTTTTTATAATTTTGTTTACGCTTAATAATTTAGTTGCAATTTTTATTTAATTTAAATTGTTTCCAAAAACAAAGTAGTAATTTCTTTAACAAGTGCATTAGGTAATACTTTTTTACAAATGGACGGTTTGATAGCACAAGACGTCAGGCGAGTGAGGCAATCTCATGAGTAAAAATAAACCCGAATTCAATATATTTTTTTTATAAATTCTATTTAAATTCTTAGTATGTATCTACATTATTTCACGCAAAACATAGCATATATACATATATATATATATATATATATATATATATATATATATATATATATATATATATATATATATATATATATATATATATATATATATATATATATATATATATATATATGTATATATATATATATATATAAATATTCAAAACCAGGAGGTTATTGGGGATGCAGTCATAATGCAATGACTGCATCCCCATAACCTCCTGGTTTTGAATATTTTTCTTAACTAGTCAGTCACGACTACTCCCAAATGGAATACCCCGGGCCCGACCAAGACGGCGACACGTGTTTCGTCTTCGTTAAGACTTGTCATAGCCGCTTCAGGTCGTAGACACCTTGATGATGATCAAATTCTTACAGGTTATTATTTATTTATTTATTTTTAGAGTCATTATTGAGCCATATGCACAAAGAACTTAACCTTTTATTTATATATACATATACAGCAAGAACATTAAATTTCCCCACACCTTTATCTTTTAAATGGGACAAGATATGAAGATTGGGTAAAATTTCGGTAAAAGGTGTCGCCTAAACTGTTTTTTGGCATTAAATAATTTTGGTTACGTAATCTAGTGTGAAGGGTGACACAAGTAATTTTTTTTATGGAAAGGAAAAGGAGGTAATGTAGCACTTTGTTTTAAAAGCCCTTTGATTTTTACCCAACGCCACTCTGTACATTACTTTTAGATAAACTAAAACTAACTTTTAAATAAAAACTAAAACTAAAACTTTTAAATACAAATTCTTATTCTTTAACATACAGAGTGTTCATTTAAAAAGTTAATACTCAGTTATTTGCTAAAAGAGACAGATTTAAGGAAATCGCCGTTTTTACAAAAAATTGGACGACGCCCCTTCTATCCTCTAGTCACCATGGACCTACTACATTGATTACATCATGTTAAAGCTCTTGACAAGTACTTTATAACCCTAGCATATATAAGTCAATATCTCTACCTACTACGAAATAACAGTATTTAAAAAATTACCCAAATACCTGATTGGAATGTCCGCTTTTTCGAAACTAATAAAGTTACTAAGTTACTAATAAAGTACTTGATGTGGTATTTTTTCTTAAAGCTCTTTTAAACATCCTTTTAATGGTGATACTAGTGATAATAAATATATAGAATATGATAAAAAGTGTATATTTTTTCATGAAGCATCCTGTATATTCTATAACCAATAAAAAGGTCTTTTAAAAGAGCTTTAGGAAAATACCCCATTAAGTACATGTTACCTTATTAGTTTCAAAAATATGGCGATTCTAATCAGGTTTTTGGGTAAATTTTAAGTTTTCGCCACTTTGTAGTAGGTAAAGATATTGACTTTATATTCTAGGGTTATAAAGTACTTGTAAAGAGTTTTAAAATTATGTACTACTTAATTTCCTTCCCAGTTAGAAATTTTGGGCTGGGGAGCCTTGGTAGCTAGGAGGTTGAAAGAGCGCCGTCCAAATTTTTGTAAAAAGTTCCTCCGTAATAAATATATTGACGTATTTCGGCGATTTTCTTAAATCTGTCTCTTTTTGCAGATAACTAAGTGGTAACTTTTAAATAAACACCTTATATGTATTTGTACAGTATTTCAAAACACATAAATTGCCACAAAGACATTAAAGTAAATAATTTTTAAGCAATTAGGCATGAAAAATAGGTTTAATAGGCTTTACTTTTTAACGGTTTCTTTTGTTCCGGTCCCTTTTACCATCACACATGATTTTGAAGATGAAATCAAGGTGGCTTATTGATAATACTAAAAGAATATCTTGTTTCAAATATTTAAGAAATCAATTGGGTACACCTGATAATGTAAGTATAATTTAAAAATATTTTAAGAAAGATAATAATTTCCCTACAGTTTAACAAAAGAAAATACAAAATTTTAAATATTTTAATTTGGCTTCCACAAATTATAAACATTGATTGTATTCTAATATTTTAAAACAAAGTATCGCAAAAATTGACCTATTTTTAAATCAGGAATATTTATTATTAGGGGTTTGCGAATAATTCGAACTTACAAATAATTCGTATCGAATCGAATATCAATATTCGATTCGAGTTTCAAATCGAAATTTTTCGAATTTTTCGATTTATTCAAATTTTTTCGAATTATTCGAAATTTTTATTTAAAATAGGAAAACTCCAAAACTATCCAACTAACCTTTATCTAATAATTCAAAGCGTAGCAGTTTTTATGTATATTATTACTTGCAAAGAAGCAAAGTTTTGTTTATGAATAATGGGTTTTTACCTTTTATTATGCAGTGTATCCCACGATAGGTACAGTAAATCCACTTAAGTCTGGTGAATCTTATTAAAATATTATTTAAATTTCAAGTATTTAAGCCACTAAAAGAAAACTTTCTTTTAAGTTTAAGGCTAAAAGTTTATATAAACATAATATGTCCTAAAACCTCTACACTTTAAAGTTACAAGGAGTTAAAAATCTTAAGAAAAAAATTGTTTTCTTATAACTTTAAATTTGTTTAAAATATATTAATAAAATTTAGGACGCACTACCAATTACCAAGAGGCATTTTTTGATGTAAAAGATTTTGAATTACTTCTACCAGTGGCGTCCAAACGAGATGTATACTAAGGTTAAAAAATGTGGTACGCCATTGCTTTTTAAAAATAAAATTATTTTAAATAATTTTAATTTATTTTGCAACGCATTTAACCTTTCAGCTTTCTTTGTTTATTGTACGATTTTCGCGTAAAAAATAAAAAGGCTTTTGGCGGCTTTTCGTTGACCTTGCAGGGTATAGCAAAACCTGAAAGAGATAGAACAAATCTGATTGCATTTAGTGCAAAGTTAAAGTAAATCATGACAAACTTTGATTGGTTTTGAAGATACAGAGTGTTTTTAAATTTTGTTAATTTGGCCAGAGCACATATAACTCGCTTAATATTACAGACAGAAAAAAATAGTAAACACGAAAGTTTTAGGGATTTTTACGTATGAATTCAGTGGCGTACCCATTTTATTATTGTTTTCCATTTTAGACTTGTAACTTAACTACTCAATTTTTGACCTAGCTAAAAAAATAAACGTAAATGTATTTTTAACTGACTTCAAAAAAGAGGAGGTTATATATTTGACACACTATGTTTTTCTCTATGTATGTACACCTATTACTTCGTCAATTGTAAGCCGATTTAATTTTTTTTTATTCGAAAGAATGCACTATCGCAAAGGTCCTATGAGAAAATTTAGTCAGGATCGCGAAAGACAAAGATACTAGACTTATTTTTCAGGCAAAGCTGCCTCTACTAGATATATTCTACCTAAGCTGGATGTTTAAATAATAAAGATATTAAATGTAATGTCAAATTTTTTATTATTTGGCATGTCGTTATCATTTAGCTGAGAGTTCATATTTTTCTTTGATTGTGTAATGTCTTTATTTTATTTTACCCAACTTATACCTATTAGGGTTAGCATTGCCGTTCTGTTCGAAGAGATTTCGTGAGAGAAATAAAAACTAGTACTGTTTTTTAGTAGATAATTAATTAAATGTTAATAATGAAAAACTAAAAAGAGCAAAAACTCCCTTAAAATTAAAAAAAAAAATGTGAATAAACCACTTTAAAAAGATAAAGTCAGTTGCAAATACAGAGTAGTCATTTTTAATTGGCCCTCATTGCTTACTTCTTTATTATTAGTGATACAAAGACGACTAAATTAGTAAATTTGTAATATTTTTTCCGCTGACTAACGTGCTGCCAACAAAAAAATTGAACATCGGGTTTTCGATTTATTGCAAAAAATATACTTTTTTCATAGAATACCCTACATATTATATTACCATTCAAAAGATCCATCTAAGAGCTCTAAAAAGCTTCTTCTATGTGTTTTATCTAATTTTTAATAGTTTCGGAAAAATGGCCATCCAAATGATAATGAAAATTATGTTAAATTTTCATTATCTCTACAGCCTCAAGCTATAAGGCTAAGTTTAGTGTCAAAGATAAAATAGACACTATATCTTAATAATTTTTAGATTTAAATGGCAATATTTCCAAAGCTCTTTAAAATATCTATTTAATGATAATGCAATATATGGAGTGTCTATTTAAAAAATGCCAGTTTACTATCAAATTCTCAAGGATGGCCATATTTCTGAAACTATAAAAATCGGATTAGAACACGTAGGGTTTTTTAATGCTCTTTGATAGAATCGTGATATAATAGAGGGTGTTCTATATCAAAAAAGTATATTTTTGCAATTAATCAGAAACCCGATGTTTATTGTTTTTTTGTGGGCAGCATGTTAATCAGCGGAAAAAATATGATAACTTCACTAATTCAACCAACTCGTATCTTCAATAATAAAGAAGTTAACAATAGTGTCGACTTAAGAATGATCACTGTGTATTTATTAAATTATTATTGTATATATTTTTGAAAGATATATCTTTATTTTTAAGTGTCTCTGATTTACTGTTAGAACCTTCAAAACAAGGAACTGCACAAGAGCATAAAGTACAAATACCATTTCCCACGATTCTAATAATTAGTCCAAGGAAAAGAACTAGAATTGTGCACGTTGCAAGCAATCATCACCGAGTAGACTCGGACAGCATGTCGTAACGCCTGTTACAGGCCTAACTGTAGATGTCAAGATGCATAAGAGCGCCTGAAAAGCATGTACATTATTGAATGTTCCGGTATGTTCGCGGGTGTTCAGATAGTCTCGAATATGTAGAATTCTGGTCTGGCCTACTCGGAGACCACGAGGCCGGATTTGTTTGTTGGTTACAGCTTTACCTATTAACCTATAAACAGAGTTTATCAAAACGAATTTGTTTTTCGCCCCTTCCACCTAGGTCCGACCATCGCCCCCTAGGTGGTGCGCCGCTGCTTGAAGGCTTATTGTGCCTTGACCCCTACTCCTTCCCATTAACACGCCATTTATTTTATGACTTGGATGGTTGCTGCTCGGTCCGTCCGTTAGCCCCCGAGCAGAACACCGCTTGTCGACGCCCAAAACCTGCGGACACCCGGTCAGCCATCCAAGTTATGGCCGCGCTCCTCAATGCTTAAATCCGGTGATCGAGGGTGCCGACCCCACCGAGGCATTAACAAGAGCGGCTATACTAATAATTTAAAGAGGTAAAGTTTGTAACTTTACCCCTTTATAATATTAGTATATTCAGGAGTGCTTAGGCTATATTTTACTATGATTAAACGAAAATTTTAGATATTAACCCCCAACGAAGTGGTTACGGGTCGGCTATCCTGGATAAATTATAACTAATAATAAATAAAAGAAAAAACAATGATTTAACTTCTTTTGATAGATTTTTTCTTCGATATTTATTTATACTAATATTATAAATTTAAAGATCAAATTTATAACTTTTATTGTTTCTTCTTAAGGGCTTATTTTCGGCAATATTGAACCAATCATAAAAATTCTTTCATATTCAGAAAGCTACACTATTCAGGAATGCTTAGGGCAGTCTTTTTAATAAAATACTACATTTATTTTTATTGCATTAAATTGGGCAAATCAAATTAGGTAAGTTTCTAAATTTTTAAAATTATGTCTCTTTTACTTGCCGAGATATGATACACCACACTTTGGGTAAAAAGTAATTTCTTGGTAAAATTGGCACGCTCCAATTATTGCAATTAAAATAAATATGGCATTGCATTTAAAATACCAAAAATATTACATCTTGCGCAAAACTGGAAAATTTGGCAACAATGACAGTATTACTTTTTAATGCTACTTGCCCAGAAACCAGAAGCCTTTCTGTAATTAAAGGATCATTAATAAGATGAACAGATCTTCTTTGAATAGAATCAAGAATGCTTAGGGTTGTGGGGGACACCATGCCCCAGATATAAGAACAATATTCCAAGGGAGGTCAGATTTGGGACACACATAAAGTGTATAAATTAGAAGGGGAAAAATACTTTTGGCTCGAAAGAGAAATCCAAGCTTTTTTGAAGCTGCCGTGGCTATAGATACAATGTGTTTATGCAGTTAAGGTTACTTTCAAATGTGATGCACACAAGATTGAAGGTGTCTTTGCTCTGTAAAACTTGGCCACACATAAGTAGAGGATAAGTATTTAATGACTCTTTTCGCCACAAGGAACATAATTGTGTTTTGGATGAATTAAAATGGACGAGATTTTAGGCGCCCCAATCCAATATTAAATTAAGATCCTGCGTAAAGGATATCTGCATCGTTTTGCGTTTATTTTCCAAATCAGGTTTAGTGATGGGTTTAGGAGTGAAGGGTGCTATCGTCAGCGAAACTATGAATGGAATTAGTTGTGGACGAGAGAAGGTCGTTAATGTGAAGAAGAAACAATGTTGGTGCCAGAACTAAGCCCTGAGGCACTCTAGCATTTACTTGGTGAAAGCTTGAAAAATAGCCGTCCACAATAACTGATATACGTCGATCAGATAGATAACTAGAGGGCCAAGTACAGAGTTTAGTTGAAAGACCATAGGAGGAAAGTTTATTAAGGAGTGCGGCATGCTCAGACCTGGTCAAAAGCTTTGGATATATCAAGAGTAACGATTTGGGACTCGCCTAGAAACTCAAGAAACCTATTCCAGCAGTGTGATACGAAGGAAAGAAGATCTGCTGTAGATCTTTTGGGGCGAAATTCATACTGCCTGTCATGCAAAATTTTGTGTTTTTCTAAATACTTAAGAATTTGTGAATTAATTAATTTTTCCATTACTTTACAAAGAACTGCGAGAATTGAAATTGGTCTATAGTTAGATGGAAGGGATTTAGATCCTTTCTTGGGAATAGGTTGAACACGTGCAGCTTTCCAGCTCACCGGAAAGATACCTCGTAAGCAATTCGAAAGAGCCGAGTTAAGATTGGTGCAAGTTCTGGAGCACATATTTTTAAAACGACTGCTGGTATGCCGTCCAGCCCAGACGATTTCTTGGTGTTAAGGGAAGAAAGGATACGCTTAATGTGTTTTACCTTAAACATAATATCGGGCAATTTATGAGGAACTGGGGTTATAGCTAGAATTGGATGATTTACGGGAGGGTCAAGGGCTGAATTGGCAGCAAACTGTTTAGCAAATAGTTTTGCCTTTCCTTTAGCGGTAGAAATAATTTCATCTTCCAAAGTTAGTGATGGAAAAGAACTGGTACAAAAATTCCTACTAATGTTTTTCGCAAAGGACCAGAAAGATTTGCTGCCATTTGAGCAAGAAAGAACTTTGTTTTTATACTTTAATACGACTGTCAAAGGGGTCTTTGGCTTTAGAAATTGTTTGATTGTAGTAGTTTCTTGCTTCAATGCTGGCCTGTTGATTTTCTGGACTAGGATCCTGTAGAAACTTCTTGTGAGCCTAAACTTTTAAAATTCTAGCTTTATCACTAGATTTGGAAAACCAGGTCTTGTTTGTATACACTGGTTTCTGACCCATTTTTGTCTACGAGGTTTTTAGTTTTGCGTAGGCTCCCTACTTGTAAATTTTAGTACAGCCAGATGGCTTTAATGCATTTTTGCCATCTTAGCGTGTAAAGTAAATTTAAATAATTTTGGATATTATTGGTATAGTAATGTCCTTTAACAAAAACCTACAGTTTATTATCGTAAAGTTGCAAAAACCAACTAATGTATTCCGGCCGACGATTTCCTTATCCGCCTCCACAAAACGTTTAACCGACTTGATGTGAGATTTAATTAGCAAGTCACTGAGAACACATTTCATCTTAGTTATTATGTTAACTCCTGACAGATGTTCACGAACCAGCCCGCCTTTTTACGGATACACATTGTGAATATTTCACATTTTCTAGACGACCGTGAGCGGTTCCCAGTGTGGTACCATTTTTCCGAATCATATTAGTCATTGTGAATGGACAATGGGACTGTTGTAAATATTTTGAACGGGACGGTTCGATTTAATTCTAATCGATATTTGATACTTTTACTGTTTTTGTTCGATAAGATCGATTTTTAGGATGACATTGCGAATTTTGGACTTTTTAGTTGTATTACAATTGGACTATAGTTTGAAACTGTCACAGTAATAAAATCAGATGATTAACTTTCTTTAGGCAGTCATGTAGACTAAATCTACCGTGTGTCCAGAAAAAGTAATAAATATACAGGGTGTCCCCTAATAATTATTACACAGGACGAACCCCAGATTTCTAATAAAACATATTAATATTTAACCAAACATACCTATATTTAAAAGTTGATAATAATTATGATAAAGAAGGTGTTGAGGAGTAAAAAAACATATTTATTTTTATTTTGCGATAACTTTTAATACGTTTTGAATATTGTAATATATTTTACATTTGCTAGAGGGCCGTGAGTGTCATTGTGGATCGACAATGGTAAGATATGATAAAATACAGGTATTCCAATCCTGTGATGCATCATGGGTAATGTGTCAAGCGGTCGCCCCACCACGAGTGTGTCAGACACACTACCGGCAAATAAAGTATTTTTACGCGAACGCCTCCAGTAATAAAAATTATTTTTTAACAATATATGAGGGTTGTGTGGTACACATTAAGTATCCACATGATTATATTTTTTAAACAAAGAATATTGTTAAATAGTCAATTATTAATATAATAAACTAAGAATTAACGAGTTTTTATCCTATAAAAACTTTTTTTTTTATGTAACAACATTAACAAATAATACTTAGTTAAATAATAACATTATCTAAACTACCAAATTTTGGTAAATTAGGTATTTCTTAAACTTTTTATTTGTTTCTTGGATTTTTAAATTTATATATAGTTGCAGCTAATTAATACATAAAATATTTGCTCTCTCGTCTACAAGTAAAATGAACCCAAAAACAGAAATATGGTATTCAATGCATTTTTAAAAATCTATATCAAGTCTTAAACTTCGTTTGCTTTTAAGTTTATTGCAAGACAGATTTTAAAAGTATATATAATTTCATAAACAAAAATCGTACATATAAAAATTTATTTTTTTTTCTAAAATACAAACCTTTTTTTAAGATTTTCTTATACTAACTGTAGTTAACCTTTAAACTTGAAAGAAAAAATCAAGGCACTTTCCTGCATTATAAAAAGGATCCACATATAAAGCTGCATATTTCTATATTGGCAAAGCAAAATAAAAAAAGGAAACGAGTTGTGTTGTTATTATCTGGGTATATACATATAAGTAAAAGGGCAGACATTTTTAGTTATTATGAAAATATTGATTTCGGCATTTTTGTACACATATCGTCGTTTTAAGGGCTTAGCGAATGATTATCCGGTGATTCAGAGCTTGATCTTGAAAAATGGGCTTTTTATCGGTCTTCTCAGTGAATATAATCCCTTAACATAAACATAGTCAATATTCATCTAAACTAATAACCTTGGGATTATCTTTGTTTATCAAAAGGCATGTGAAACAAGCAACTAGGATATGGAAAACGAAAATTTAATATTGCAACAATATTTCAATCGGGTTTCTTGTCTAGTTTCTGGATACTCGTGGAGATTACAATAGTCAATTAAACAAGAAACTTTCTACAAGGCCCAAACTAAATTATATTATTTTGTTATAGATTCCCTTAAAAACATTTTATACCAATATTAGCCAAAAAAATAATTAATTATATTGTCAGTTTAAAATAACTAAAATGGATTTAATTATAATTTGCAAAAAATTCAGGAAACATTTTCAAAAAACGCTGTTTATCAACCACTTAAAAGGAAACTATTTTAAGTGTCCCTTGCCGATTTTGATAAAACTGCAATATCTCGAAGTATATTAAAAAATAGGAAACGCGTATTTTTTATCCGCCATCAAACACTTTTAACGGACGATAACTTTACGAACTATAATTTTATTTATCAAAGCCTCTATTCATTTTTTATCAAAATATAAAAAAAAATTAAGGTTGATTTCAGGGGTGCATTTTTCCCGTAGAGCTGGTAAAAAGATACGTGTCTTTTATTTTTTATTGTACTATAACATCGGTGAGGGATACCGGAAATAGTTTCCTTGTTAGTCAATATTGTTGAAAGTGGGTTTTTAATTACTTTATTTATTACAGGATGACCAAAAACAACGTTAATTATATCACTGAATTATATTGATTAAGATTTTTAGGTTTGAAAAGACTTTTTAAGTTTAACCTAATAGTAAAAACTTTAATATTCTTGTTTTGTCTAATTAGAAATAATTTTTTTAATCTGGTATAAAGTGTATTTTTTATAATAAAAGCAAATAAAAAATTTAGTTTGCAAAAATATTTTAATTTATTCGTAGATGCATCAAAATACTTATTTATAGATTTTAAAAGCCCCATAATCTTTACAAAATAAAACATTTCTAGTAGTTTTAACGGATGCTCACACTAATTTATTTTACGATTGGGTCAAGCAATAGACAATCCCAATAAAGAGTTCTTATTTAGAACGTTAACGCCGTGCCAACCTCCTTACAGCCCTGACTTAGCCCCCTGCCGCATTTTAAGCCCTTCTAATTTACTAAAACCAGAAGGTAGCATACCGAAATATCTTCATAAAGATTTTACTACTATAAAATAAACCATTCCCAGTATGGCGCCAATTTTTTTCGTCGAAACCTACAAAAGGTTAAGCCGATGCCCTCACCAGTAACAATAAAGGTCAGACCAGAAAGGGCATTAGTAGAGGTATTGCCTTTTATGATGTTTATTATTATTTTATTGCTTTTGGAGAGATTAAAAAAATTGGAATTATTAAACGTTAATCCGGAAGGGTTGAACTTCAAACCCAGTTGCCTTTACTTCAATTTAAATTGGGTATAGACAAAACTTTTCCTATTCATATTTTTATAAGAAGTCTGGTACATTATATAGAATAATTTTAAATATCAAAGATATTGTGTGGGTAGTAGGTGGTTTATCTTTTTCGCATCGGTATTAAAGGATCTTATTAAATATATTATATTATTTAATATTTTTGCACAAAGAAAATATACCTAGGTAAATATAACTATAAATATAACTATAGTCCAGATTAAATTAGCTTGAAGGTGGATTATACATCCTCTACCACTGCAACCTGTTCAAGTTTATTGTGTATACTCCATCTATGTATTAGAGGATGCTATCCAAGCCGATCGGTTTAATCAGACTTATCCAGCCGCAGACGATAGAGGGCGTCACAGTAGCACCATAAGTGTTCTGAGGTTTCTTTTTCTTCCTTGGAGAACCTGCGTAGGTTTTCTTCTGCCAGGCCCATTGTTTCCAGGTGTTTATTCAGTCTGCAATGACCCGATAGTTGACCCACTATTCTTAGTGCATTCCAATCATAATTTAGAAGGTCTTCTGTAAATTTCGACGGAGACCCTTAGGATTTTTTGCTTTGCTCAGCCGGGACCCTCCTTTGATCGATTATAATAATTGATATAAGTTGATTTAAAAGGGACTTAAAGACTCAAGAACCAATTTCGGGTAAAAAACGTCTTTATTATATGAGGAGGCAAAAGAAAGAAAAATAAATATCCAGTTTTGGCTAAAAATAAAGTAATTAACGGAAAATATAGCTTAAATATGTGTTACAATGTCTGAAACTGGAAATGTTAAAGCACGAAAAACCCTGAAAGTCTACTTATAGCGTCGGAAAGAATTGATAATTAAAAAAATACTTATCAGGCCTGAGAGTAATATTATGTGTATCATGTAAAAAGTGTTACATTTTTTATGATAGCTACAGAGAAAGAGATATTTTTGACATTGTGTTTAGTATTTACGTTTTTATGTTTGTTTGGCAACTAAATTAACAAAAATATAAAAACATTACACATACGGACCAATAATTA
>JACEGR010007229.1:0-51701 GCA_014170235.1 Listronotus bonariensis | reverse complement strand
TTCTAGTTTAGTACGATGTTTTGTAGCAAGTAAATGGTTTTAAAAGTTTTATAAGTCTCTGCTTAACGTTGAAGTCGAACCGGTGTCCTGAAGTGAGCTACCTCAGCGGCAGCCGGAATAGATTCATATTTCCTGTTTGGTACATGCATGCAGTGTTGAATCAGCACAGAACAGCACTTTAATTCACAAACTGGCAGTGCACAGCGCTGCTTTGAGATAATTTGGTATCAATTTTGTTTGTTGGCTAATTTTACTTTGAGACATTTAGTTATCAGTTATTGTTTAAACAATTTTCCTTTCGGGGTTAATTTAGTTATCAGCTTTGAACTGTTTAAAAATACACTCTTGGATAACTTCAGTATCATTGCAAATATTCCATCATCAATGATAACTTTTATGAAAGAAGTTCGCGTCAAGCTAAATTAACAATTTTTAGAAATATGTTAGTAACCTAGAAGCAAAATACCAGAATATAATCTTGATAATCAAAACGTATTTTTAGAATTAGGGCAAAGATCTGAACGTTTCAATAATATTCTGGATGAATTCGAGGACGTACAAGGTCAAATCGAGGAGTCGTGTGACTCCCGGAGACACAATACACAGAGCGCGACCGTTCGAGACGGCCTTCTACGGCGTGGTTGCCAGATCAAAACGAGCAACTTATGCTCGAGCAATAGTTCTTTAAATAATACTGCAAGTAACAATGGATCATGTAGTGATCAAAAAATAGGTTCTAGCGTTAATGTACCGATAAATGATGATGGTAATGCTGGCAGTGTTAAGTTTAAGTCATGGAAATTATGAGATATGATGGCGAATACGATAATGTTGAATTTCATTGACACTTACGAATCACTTATTCATATAATCCGGAAGCACTTTCAAACTCCGCATGCGCTTGGAAGTTTATTACTAAAAAGTCGCGCTAGCATAGAAAGCCGTCATTATTCTTTGTTGATTCTTTTATACAACAACCATGGGATAAAATTTTTGCTCTGGAGTAACTATAGTCCGTGCTGAATTCGTATTCACCATTTGTCTCTGATTATTCATTGTTTATTATTTATTATTTATTATTTATTATTTATTATTTATTATTTATTATTTATTATTTATTATTTATTATTTATTATTATTATTATTTATTATTTATTATTTATTATTTATTATTTATTATTTATTATTTATTATTTATTATTTATTATTTATTATTTATTATTTATTATTTATTATTTATTATTTATTATTTATTATTTATTATTTATTATTTACTATTTATTATTTATTATTTATAAAACGATTTTAAGGATTTTAGAGATTTTTTTTTTAAAATAAAATGACTGATAAGGTACCTGAGGCATCTAAGGCTCGGGGTAATGATCCCTAATAACACACAATATTTAGAAAACGTACGTTTTAGGTACACTGAGAGTTGGGTCGTATTCGAATACTCAGTATTCTGAATAGTATTCAGAATGCAGTTTGCCGGTATTCGAATACATTTGTGTGTTTGGTATTCGGTATTCGGCAGAATACCATTTTGCTCAGTATTCAGGATTCTGTATTCGAATACTTTAGAAGTATTCGACGAATATTTTTTGAGCATTCGAATACCGAGTATCCGAATACCAAAATTGTCATGATTAGAATAACAAAATGGAAGCGAAATAGGAAAAAAATTAGGAAAGGACCTTTTTTTGCTTTTAATTTTTTTTGAATTATAGGTTTAGCAGTATTCGAATCTTTTCGTTTTCAGTATTCGAATACCGATTCCGGGTATTCATGAATACCGAGTATTCGAATACTTTTTTCTTCCAAGTATTCAAATATTCGGTATTCGAATACTTTTTTTCCGGTATTCGTATTCGTATTTGCATATCGTTTTTCAGTATTCGGCCCTAACTCTGGTACCCTTCCGTCCAAACGTTCAAGACTAAAAAAAACGTTTACAAACGTTTTATATAAACGCAATGAAACGTTTCTTTAGAACCTTAGAACAATTCTTTGATTGTACTTTTGAGGATAAGTATACACCTTTTTATCACAAAAATATAAAGTTTAATCTTTGAAAAAAATCGAGGAACATTATTAGTCAGGAACGTATCCAGGTATTCCTTTTGGCTAGGAACGCACCCTAAAACCTTCTGTGATTAGTGAAGTGAATGTCATAAATGACATATTATCATTTTTGGTGTTTTGGTGTGGCAGTTGTACAACTAGCAAAATGAATTTTAATGTATTTTATACGATTAGTATTTCTGATGTGCTGTTTTTTCTTTTGTTTCAGTAATATTAAACCCTACCAACTGATAATTGGGCTAATGCTGGTGAAGTGCTTGTTATTTCTGTACTCTTAAGTATAAATATACTCTTTTTTTCCATAACTGTATAATATAGCTACATATATAAGTTAAATGTGTGTGTGTTTTTAACATAATTTAATAAAAAAGGTTATTTTCCCTTAATCTGAAATAAAAGTAGTTTGTTATTTACATTTCAAAAACATTCACCTAAAACATTATTGTTTACGCAAAAAACCCGTATACCAAATTTCATTAAAATCGGCGATGCGTTCGGTTTGTAAACAATTACCAAATTTAGCAATACTATGACGTTTTTAACGTCCAAAAAAACTTTAAAAGAATGTTTCAGGTACTATAGAAAACGTTTAATTAACGTAGAAAAAACGTTTTTAAAACGTTGTTTTTGCCGACAAAAACTTTAAAAAGGTTTAATGAACATTCACGAACGTTGGAGAACGTTTATCGTACGTTACCCGAAAACTACTTGACGGTTTTATAAACGTTTATAAAACCAACTTGTGTTATAAAGGATAAGACCCACATTTAAAAACTCGAGACAAAATATATGGATTCAGGGTTTAAACGTTAGCCATACATGCGTAAAACCAATAAATATCACGGGAAGTAAGCTGAGGCTGCTCCGCGCTGCCTCCTTTTTAATAGCGATGAATTTGTGACAGGGTGTGATATCATCATAAGATTAATTATTATTGCCAAAAAAACTATGTATTAGGATTTTATTATTATTTAGAAATACGGTAATATTTTTTTGCCAACTTCTGGTTATCGCTGTTTAAAACTTTGCGTTTTTTGGAAGGAAAAAAGTTATTTTGTTGTAAATTGGTGGTTTTCTCAACATTGTGTCCAGTGGCTAATAAGGCCTAATAAAGTAGGTCATAGCTTATAAAAGTAAATAAAAGAAAACCTGTGTGCTGCTTGGGTAGCTACAGAACATACTAAGACCAGTGGCTTAAGAAAGTGTAGGAATATAAGTCTTACTTTTAAGAGCTATGTATTTCCGACTTGGAACTATGCTTTAATAAAAAATGAGCCCAGAAGAAAGGCAATTGGCTATTACCCAAAGAAAATAAACTTTTTAATAAGGAGTGCTCGATCCCATTTAATCCTATGTTCGCTAAATTTGGTGACGTAATCTTTTCCCGTAATTCTTTGTTTACAATCGTACTGGAAGGTCTTTTCGAGGATTTGGTGTTATTTTTTTGCACTTTAGTCATTTGACTTTTATATATGTTTAGTTTTTACTGTTTATAGTTAAATTGAGTAGTTAATAGTACTGCATTTACAGAGAATTTTAAAACTTTTAAACAGGGGTCACTGACATTTGGATATTTTTAAAGAGAATTTACGTTTAAATCGTTATTAAGGGTAAGATAAAATTTGTTTTATGTTTTTTAGTTATTTTATTTTATGGTATGCAAATATTGGTTTATTTTGTCAGATAAAAAATATTATGGCAAAAAGGTGACGTCACAAACATAACCTATATTTTCGGACAAATATAAAAATTGAGCGCTCCTTATTAAAAAGTTTACCGTCCTTGGCCATTACCAGCCGCTGCTGCTTATTTTACTATGGTAGTTTAATAAGGCCCATAAAAAAGGAATTTTAATAATTTTTATAGTTGATTCCAGTTTCTGAAATTTTATTTTTACAATAAATAAGCAGTCTTTAATCTAAACAAAATTTTGCCTAACTTTTTAATATTAACATTAGGTGGGCCGGTGGGCCTTATATGCCGCTGGTAATTTTTGACGACTAATTTCTGTTAGCAATTAATAATGCAACATACTTACAAAGTTCCATACTGTGAAAAACAAAAACTCAACATGTTTATTTTCACGAATATGTTTTTTCACCTGTTCTTCGGTAACATTTCTATACTTTGGTATCTTGTGAATGTGACGGATGACTTTTTAAAATTAATGTTTTCTCTTAAATTTCTAGTGTGTTTTAAAGTGTAAAAATAAAATATTAAAGTTAAAAAGTAAACAATTAACACAAGGAAACCTTGAAATTTAGTCATATTTTTTTAAATTGTTTAACCACTGATGTCTTTCTTAACTTCCCGTAAACTAAGTAATTATTATTTATAAACTTTTTGCGTTTAGTCCATTCCTATGTTAATAAAAATGTACCTATGTTTTTAAGGTCTTGTTATCAGTACTTACAAGTTGTTACAATTAAAGTAATAACGCTACATAATTGGTCCCATTTACACGGAGTGTAAAAATGCTTATTGTACAGGGTATATACTAATTAATAATAGCATTAATAATAAGAAAGATAAAGGGTAGATTAATTGTTATATAGCGGGCGCCACTTACACCAGTTTATATCGGTTGAGCTAAATAACATAACACATAGGCTATGTGAGAAAAAGAGACAATTTAACTAAATACCGGCATGTAAACATGCGTGACTAATAGTGCTTGTTTTGTTATTCTATTACTGGCTGATATACCAAAACTGCTTGCTCATATAGTATATCTTTAAAGTGTCGAAACTTTTTTGCTTTACTGTACATTATTACAGGAAATGAGCAATTTACCTGGTAATTTTTGGTCCGGCATGGATTGTTTTAATATCCTAACAGGGATAGGAAATAGCCCAAAGAACAAAACATATATTGAACCGAAGGGCGCCAAAACCCTGGAATGGTTGCCACCCCTAGAGGGTGGAAACTTTTTATTACATTTTAACAACAGGAATCGATTGAAAAAGTGATTCTAAGCAAAAGTTGTTATATATCTTTTTGGTAAAACTAATACTTTTCAAGTTATTTACAAATAACAGTATGTAATAATTTTTCGAGAAAAAAATCAAAAATTACCCATATAACATTTTTTGCCGGCGTTGTACATTTAATTTACTGGCATTGCCAACACTCTTTAATGGCAAGGCATTGGCAAAAAGGTATCAAAAAGACGCGAAAGTGGGCAATTGGCCGTTATTAGGCCACGTGTTGCAGATAATGTGATGGCATCCGTCATTAATAATTTATGATGAAAAAATGCGTTTAGGATGATGGCATCCATCATTAATAAGTTATGCCAAAAAATGCGTTTAGGATGATGGCATCCATCATTAATAAGTTATTGGCAAAAAAATGCGTTTAGGATAATGGCATTTATCATTAAATAAGTATTGCAAGTTTTATAAGTTGAATGTCCCAAAAGTTAAATAACATATTTAGAATTTTGTAATCGAAAAAAATGAGTTAAAAAGGCAGGAAAACTTTATCAATAACAAAATTACATAATATAAATTTTTATACCGTAACAATAAACCAAAAAATAAAATAAAAAGTATGTAATAAAATTAAAAAAGATAGTAAATCAAAAGAAAACACTTTAAAATAGTAAGTATTTAAGGGACACTTACACTCAATTTTCAGATCCAAAACATAGGGAGAAATATTTTAAAGGAGTTAAATGTCAAAAAAAAAAACTATTAAATATATATAATTTTTTTATTAACACGTCTTTAAAACTTTTAATAAGGCAACTCCCTGATTTCATATAATTTTTTTAGGTAACTACAAATTTAAAAGGTTTTAAACGAAATGTTTACAGCTCCTAATAGTCTACTTGAATAACCCGCCTTCTTGACTAGCCATCATCAATTAATTACACAACACACACTAATTAGGTAATGAATACACTTAATTATGTCTACTAAAAACTCTTTTCTTTAAAAAGAAACTAAAAAGCTAGAAAACCACGTAGAAAACAATTGCACAAAGCGGCCAAACAAAAGCAAGGTTGCCTCATCTGTCAAATTGTCAAATCTTGTATTTCGGCTAAGCGGGAAATTTGAATTTATCACCTTCGGTCGAAATCGTCGAAATTAACCTAGCTAATTTTACCATCATTTTATTTTTATTCTCTCAAAAATACATAATAAACATTTTGTTTGACTTAATTTTTATTTGCATGATTTGTATCAATAAAATGTTAGGAAAAGGCCATTTCCTTTAAATTATGTAAAAAAACATAAAATAATGTTGTTTAGCCGCCATTATAAATAAAACAGATCAAAAAAATTGCTCGAATGTTAGTTAAATACCAATGTTAATAATATGGTTTGAAAAGTATAAATATGCGTTGAAGGTTTGCCTTCAAAAATCCAATATTTATTTGCCTGCAACAAAAGGCATGCTTTATTTAATCAGGATTGGTATGCCGCCATTTTTGTATGCTTGCCGGCAATTCGCCTGCATGTAAAATTTATTGGCAATTGAGTGTTTATTTAGGGTTAACTTTTTAATGCGTATTAGATGTTGGCATAATATTGCCACCAATTGCCAATGCTTTACCATCGTATTCGTATTCGAATACCGATTTTCAATATTCTGCCCAACTTTGTCGTATGCGACCCCTGTTGTCATTTGTGTATGAAAAAGTTTATGGTGTCGTTTAGGGGTTAAGGTGGTGCCGCAGTAGCAAGTGGAGGGATTTTAGTGTTATTTTTTTATATTTTGTATCTTTTTATAATAATCATTTTCTTATCTTATGCCTATTGGTTAACATATTTTTACTAATCTGCTCTGTGGCGCCACCTTAAGTTGCTTCTTTCCGATCCTCTACCCTCTATATTTCTAATGCTACTATCGTACACGATTTTTTGATCCTGGTATCTGAAGATCGATTAATTATAGGAATTTTATCACCGCGACGCATATATATACAGGGTGATCAACTTTACGTCGGCACTATTGCTATCTTCTTTATTATTGGAGATAAAAAGTCGTTTTAATTAGTAAAGTTGTAGAATTTTTTCCGCTAATTAACGTGCTGCCAATACAAAAACAATTGAACATCGAGTTTTCGATTTATTCCAAAAATTGCACATTTTTAAATGGATCACCCTGTATATTATATCACCTTTCGAAATAAGATCTATCAAAGAGCTTAAAAAAGTGTACATTTGATATATCCGCTTTTTAATAGTTTCGGAAACATGGCAATCCTTGGGAATTTGCTAGTAAACTGACATTTTTTAAATGAAACACCCTGTATATTGCATAACCATCAAATAGATATTTTAAGGAGCTTTAAGAAATTACTACATTTAATATGTCTATCGCTTATAGTTTTGGAAATATGGCCATCCAAATTTAAAAAATACTAGGTATAATGTCTATTTTATTTTCAACAACAAAATTAGTGTAGTGTAGTTGTAGATATTATGGAAATTTAAGATAATAATTATTAGATTTGGATGGTGTTGTGTTTTTTTTTAAATGCCAGTTTACTATCAAATTCCTGAAGATGATATTTCTGAAACTATAAAAAATTGGATATATCACTGTAGACTTTTTAAAGTGCTTTGATAGATCTTTTAAATGGTAATATAATATTCAGGGTATTTTATTTAAAAAAATACAATTTTTGCAATAAATCCAAAACCCGATGTTCAATTGTTTTTCTTGCAACACTTTAATCAGTGGAAAAAATACTACAACTTTACTAATTTAACCGACTTTGTACCCTCAATAAAGAAGTTAGATATAGTGCCGACTTAAGTTTGATCACCCTGTATACGATCTGATATCGGACGTCCGAGTGCGATGAGTTCCGTGCATCTAAAAACCCGTCTGATGAAAGCCAGTATCTACGACCTTCCTTTTAATTTCGAAAGTTAAAAGGAATTGCTAGTAATCTGATTGACGGACGAAATAATTAGCGCAAAAAGAATGTAGTCGGCCGGCTTTAAATATCTTTTTAATGTTCCCAGGAACCTTCCTAGGGTGCCTCGCGCCGTGGTGCAAAAATTTTTTGCCCCGCAGCGTTGCGCCCTGGTGCCTTGTACCACTTGCATCACTTGGTAGGTATGGCCTTAGGTGTAGATATTTTTATCTATTTTCTATGATACAAAATAAAAGAAAAAAATTTAATGGGTTTGTAAATTTATAACTTGACACCTGATGGTACATAAAAATATATATATTTTTGTAATTTTACAATCTTTATGGATATAGGGAATCATCATGTATGATATACATATAAATTTAAAATTCCATTCTATTTTGACCAAACACCAAATTTTATTATCCTCTTTTAAAAAATAGGGGTTATACTTACAAAATTCCACCCAGTAAAAAAGTAATGTCTAAACTGGCCCATAAGCCTTAATTTTTCATTTCCGTGGGAAGTCCCTTCCTTTATAGTAAACGTATGAATAATTATTGAAAAAATATAAACACCCAAGATAGTCGCATAAATTAATAAGACCGCCAAGCTTCCGTTGTTACCAACATTCAACCGTTGTGGACTTTTCTTTGCCATTTTTGGCACTTATTAAATTAGTTCACTCGCGACAATACTATAAAATGACTATGATACCTTTCTCGATAAATTGATATGATACAACTATCATAAAATCAAGCCTATTATCTCATTATAGGCCCTTGACCTTGGCAGTTAATACTGGCGTTTTTAAACGAGGTCGTACACGGCTGTACGGTACCGAGTACCATTATGGTAATTCCTACCTTAGCTGCTAAGGATGCGTTCGAAAATCTGGTTTGGTGTTTACGACGGAGTGAAACTTATGTTTTGTTTTGAATTACTAGAACACCTGTAAAATGTGTGTGTGGTGTGTTTTTTAATTTCAATTTTATAAGATTGAGGTACACTTCTCTCTTGCATGCATTCGAATAAAAGTTTTTAACACTGGGAGTACCCCGAAAAGAAGGAGTCCATAAATGACGTGAGGAAACTGCTCAAATCTCGTTAACTTTTTCTTGTTTTTAGCGGAAGAAAAATTACGTGGTACTTGCACAGATGGTTTCTGTCAGTTCAATGGAATTGTATTGGTTTTTTGACAGGGATGGAGTAATAGCCACCGGATCTAAATATTAATGGTAATTCGCTCACCATCGCCAAGAAAATGTGCCTTTAGTCAAATATAATTCGATTATGACACAATGTTGAAAAATTCCGTGGAAAACATTCTGGTAAACTTGTCCGATAAAAAACGTGACGAGTTTGCCCAGTCCGGCACCCAAAACATGTCAAATTTGGCATGCTGGGTTAAAGAGCCGCTTCGCCATTTATGGCGGTATGAATATTTATGGTAGACTCGTCAAAAGGATCCCCCTAAATAGATTTAAAGGTCAGCTTTCCTTTCTTTTTCTTCCCAAAATTTGTAATAATGTTTTTACAATGTTTTCTATATCAAATATTTCCTATGCTGCAAAATAATTTTTAGCTTTTTTAGCTAACTATCCACATTTGCACTCCATTTTTAGTCGGACTTTTTATTCATCATCAGACTTGATAACCAAAACTAACCTAAATTCACTATTTCCCCCTTCTTTTTGCACTCAATTCTTGAGTTTTCTGCTAAATTTGTACTTATTATTTGATTTTCACCTCTAAAAACCTCTTTTTCTATTTATTTTACCCATTTTTTCATAAAATTGATTTGCTTTAATTTTATTCGCAGGCGACTGCGATCGAAATAATTGAAAGTAAAGCTTTACAATTTTATGGAAAAAACGGGTAAAATAAATAGAAAAATGGGGTTTTTAGAGGTGGAAATCAAATACTAAGTACCAATTTAGCTTTCAATCATGGTTGTGTGCAAAAGGGAAATAGTGAATTCGGCTAGTTTGGTTATCAAGTATCTGATGATGTATATTTCGAGAACGAAACAAGTTCGACTTAAAAACTCTTATAGATTCGTAATCAGCGCCCCAAAAACTAAGTCCAACATATTCAGCAAAATGAATTCGCATATTTTTCATCATGCATTGCAGGATTGAAATACCTTCGTGTATTTTAATTCAAAGTTGTGAAGATGGCAAAAAAACATGTCCATCTAAAAGAATAAAGGAACTAAAATATATTGAAAGACGACATAAAGAAATTAATAAGATTATTGACAATTATAATTATGACTTAAGTGATATTGAAAGTAAATTTAAAGAATATGAATAAAAAGAAGTAGAGGAGGCAGTCGAAATAGTGTATGAACCAACTGAAAATGAATCGTGATGAAAAATGAAGTACCTTTAGCACGTCTACAACGAAGTATTTAATGGAATCAGTGGTTACAGATGGCACTTTAAACTATTTTTTAATATACACGACAAAAAAATGATTCTGCATCTTCCTTAACTTAAAGAAAAAAAAACTGAGTAGGAAGCTTGGAAATTTTATTTTGACGACAACATGCTGCATAAAATGGTTTACTCATTTAAACGCAAAACTACGTAGAAATAAGATACACTTTTCAAAAGCACAAAGATACACAAGACAGACCGATAAAATAAAATTGGAAGACTTATAAAAAACAATGCTTTACTGCACACCAGTAATGCTTTAAAGAATAATTAGGGAAATCTAACAAAGATGTCCAAAAACAAATTTTATTCTCCTGTAAAAAATCATTCGTTATATTACAAAACAACCAACAAAAAAAAATAGATTTGTTTTTGCTGTTTAAACTTTAAAATACTGGTAATTCTTCATGGGGTCGTATCGTATGCGACCCCTGTTGTTATGTATGAAAAAGCTTATGTTGTCGTTTAAGGGTTAAGGTGGCGCCACAGTAGCAAGTGGGAGATTTTAGTGTTATTTTTTTAAATTTTGTATCTTATTCTAATACTCATTTTCTTATCATTCTTATTGGATAAAATATTTTTACTTGCTACTGTGGCGCCACCTTAAGTTGCTTCTTTCCGATGGACACTTTTTAATACATTCTATCGGACACGATTCTCAGATCCTGGTATCTGAAGATCGATAAATTATATGAATTTTATCACCGCGACGCATATACAGGGTGATCAACTTTAGGTAGGCACTATTGCTATCTACACCAATCTTAACTCGGCTCTTTCGAACTTCTTACGACACAGGTATCTTTCCGGAAAGCTGGAAAGCTGCACGTGTTCAACTATAGACCAATTTGAATTCTCTCAGTTATTGGTAAAGTAATGGAAAAACTAATTAATTCACAAATTCTTAAGTACTTAGAAAAACACAAAATTTTGCATGACAGGCAGTATGGATTTCGCCACAAAAGATCTACAGCAGATCTTCTTTCCTTCGTATCACACTGCTGGAATAAGTCTCTTGAGTTTCTAGGTGAGTCCCAGATCGTTGCTTTTGATATATCCAAAGCTTTTGACCAGGTCTGGCATGCCGCACTTCTTAATAAACTTCCCTCCTATGGTCTTTCAACTAAACTCTGTACTTGGCTCTCTAGTTATCGTCGTATATCAGTTATTGTGGACGGCCATTCTTCATGCTTTCACCAAGTAAATGCTGGAGTCCCTCAGGGCTCAGTTCTGGCACCAACATTGTTTCTTCTTCACATCAACGACCTTCTCTCGTCCACAACTAATTCCATTCATAGTTTCGCCGACGATAGTACCCTTCACTCCAGTTTTCAGGTTCCTAAACCCATTACTAAACCTGACTTGGAAAACAAACGCAGAGCGATGCAGATATCTCTTTTGCAGGATCTTAATTTAATATTGTATTGGGACGCTAAAAATATCGTTCATTTTAATACATCGAAAACACAATCATGTTCCTTGTCGCGAAAAGAGTCATCAAATACTCATCCTCTACTTATGAGCGGCCAAGTTTTACAGAGCAAAGACACCTTTAATCTTGTGGGCGTCACATTTGAAAGTAACCTTAACTGGCATAAACACATTGTATCTATAGCCACGGCAGCTTCAAAAAAACTTGGATTTCTCTTTCGAGTCAAAAAGTATTTTTCCCCTTCTAATTTATACACTTTATATGTGTCCCAAATCCGACCTCCCTTGGAATATTGTTCTCATATCTGGGGCATGGCGTCCCCCACAACCCTAAGCATTCTTGATTCTATTCAAAGAAGAGCTATTCGTCTCATTAATTATCCTTCACTTACAGAAAGGCTTCTCTCTCTTGCACATCGTCGGCGCTTTTTATAGGTACTTCCATGGCTTCTGCTCTGAAGAATTGTCCAGTATAGTTCCTCCACTTACGGTTCCCAACAGAGAAACTCGTGGTTCCCGCGTATGCATCCCTATACGGTCCAACTGGACAGGCCCCGGAACTTCCCACTTTGTTCGTTCTTTATCCCTAGAGTTTCTAGGTTGTGGAACCTGCTGCCCGCGGAAGTCTTTCCTTCCCCCAAATCTTCAAGTATTTAAGTCCCATGTCAACAAACTCCCTCTTACCTCGCTTAAGACACCCACGGTACGTTGGTATTTAGGCTTTTAGCCTTCGTGGTTTGTCCAAAGATAAAAAAAATACTTTATTATTGGAGATAAGAAGTCGTTTAAATTAGTAAAGTTGTAGCATTTTTGCCGCTAATTAACGTGCTGCCAACACAAAAACAATTGAACATCGAGTTTTCGATTTATTCCAAAATTCTACTTTTTAAATGGAACACCTGTATATTATATCACCTTTCGAAATAAGATCTATCAAAGAGCTTAAAAAAGTGTACATTTGATATATCCACTTTTAATAGTTTCGGAAATATGGCAATCCTTGGGAATTTGCTAGTAAACTGACATTTTTTAAATGAAACACCCTGTATATTGCATAACCATCAAATAGATATTTTAAGGAGCTTTAAGAAATTACTACATTTAATATGTCTATCGCTTATAGTTTTGGAAATATGGCCATCCAAATTTAAAAATACTAGGTATAATGTCTATTTTATTTTCAACAACAAAATTAGTGTAGTGTAGTTGTAGATATTATGGAAATTTAAGATAATAATTATTAGATTTGGATGGTGTTGTGTTTTTTTTTAAATGCCAGTTTACTATCAAATTCCTGAAGATGATATTTCTGAAACTATAAAAAATTGGATATATCACTGTAGACTTTTTAAAGTGCTTTGATAGATCTTTTAAATGGTAATATAATATACAGGGTATTTTATTTAAAAAAATACAATTTTTGCAATAAATCCAAAACCCGATGTTCAATTGTTTTTCTTGCAACACTTTAATCAGTGGAAAAAATACTACAACTTTACTAATTTAACCGACTTTGTACCCTCAATAAAGAAGTTAGATATAGTGCCGACTTAAGTTTGATCACCCTGTATACGATCTGATATTGGACGTCCGAGTGCGATGAGCTCCGTGCGTCCAAAAACCCGTCTGATGAAAGCCAGTATCTAAGACCTTCCTTTTTAATTTTGGAAAGTTAAAAGGAATTATTGCTAGTAATCTAATTGACGGACCAAATAATTAGCGCAAAAAGAATGTAGTCGGCCGGCTTTAAATATCTTTTTAATGATGATACAATATATGGGGTGTTCCCAGGAACCTTCCTAGGGTGACTCGCGTCGTGGTGCAAAAAATAATTGGCCGCCCGTACAAGGAAATGTAAATTAAGGTATAAAAATTTTTAAAAAGAAAAAAAGGTCCCCACTTTTTAATTAGGTACAGTCAGTGGCGCATTTACCAGAATGCTGAGTAGGCTGGAGCCTAGGAGGCGTTTTTAGGGGCGGCAAATTTTGTACTTTATCAAGTGTTTAGTTGATTTCGATTTTAATTTTGTACGTAGAAATAAAAGTGAGGACCTATTTTTTTCTAACCAGAACTAACCAAAACGTTTATTTCCTAAGTACAGCCTTTCATTTTAAAAATTTCCGCCCTTTATTTCAAAATTTTTGCCCCGCAGCGTTGCGCCCTGGTGCCTTGCACCACTTGCATCACCCGGTAGGCACAGCCCTGGGTGTTCTATAAAAAAAACCGTTTGTCAAAACTTGTTTAACTAAAACATATAATAAAAACCTGATTACTTATTCAAAAACCACAGAATTAAACAGACAAACAGATATTTTTATCTATTTTCTATGATAAAAAATAAAAGAAAGAACTTTAATGGGTTTGTAAATTTATAACTTGACACCTGATGGTACATAAAAATATATATATTTTTTAATTTTTCAATTTTTATCGATATATGGAATCATCATGTATGATATACATATAAATTTAAAATTCCATTCTATTTTGACCAAACACCAAATTTTATTATCCTCTTTTAAAAAATAGGGGTTATACTTACAAAATTCCACCCAGTAAAAAAGTAATGTCCAAACCTGCCCATAAGCCTTAATTTTTCATTTCCGTGGGAAGTCCCGTCTTTTATAGTAAACGTATGAATAATTATTGAAAAAATATAAACACCCAAGATAGTCGCATAAATTAATAAGACCGCCAAGCTTCCGTTGTTACCAACATTCAACCGTTGTGGACTTTTCTTTGCCATTTTTGGCACTTATTAAATTAGTTCACTCGCGACAATATTATAAACTGACAATGATACCTTATTCGATAAATGGATATGATACAACTATCATAAAATCAGGGCTATTATTATGTCATTATAGGCCCTTGACCTTGGCTGGCGTTTTTAAACGAGGTCGTACACGCCTGTATAGTACCGAGTACCATTATGGTAATCCCCAAGATCGTTTAATAGGTAAGGTTGCCTCGTAAGCGTTTCAACATGGCGGACCATACGTCACATATGTATTTTGCTCATTATTTAATGAAGTTTTTAACAGTGTAGTTTGTGTTTTTTGTCAATATTAAAGAAATACTTTTAAATACTGTTAATTCCAGTTGTTACCGTAACTTCTTTATTTCCTATTAATAAATTATTGATTATTCTAGCTGATTTTTAAATATTGTATATTGCGCTCTTTCGCCCTCATAGCATTATCCGTCTAGACATCCTTGTTTGCTATGTTGGCGCCAATAAGGAACCAGCAGTGCGGTACATATGTGACGTAATGAGGCAACCTTACCTATTAAACGATCTTGAGTAATCCCTACCTTAGCTGCTAAGGATGCGTTCGAAAATCTGGTTTTGTGTTTACGACGGAGTGAAAAGCACAATAGAAACCGCGGTTTCTATTGTGCTTTTGTCGCAGATTCTAATTGTTTCTGTCAGTTCTATGAAATTGTATTGGGTTTTTTGACAGGGATGGACTAATAGCCACCGGATCTAAATATTAATAGTAATTCGCTTACCTTCGCCAAGAAAATGTACCCTTAGTCAAATATAATTCGATTATGACACATGATTAAAAATTCCATGGAAAACATTGTGGTAAACTTATTCGATAAAAAACGTGACGGGTTTGCCTAGTCCGGCACCCAAAACATGTCAAATTTGGCATGCTGGGTTAAAGAGCCGCTTCGCCATTTATGGCGGTATGAATATTTATGGTAGACTCGTTAAAAGGAACCCCCTAAATAGATTTAAAAGGCCAGCTTTCCTTTCTTTTTCTTCCCACAATCTGTAATAATGTTGTTACAAAATGTTTTCTATATCAATAATTTTTAGCTTTTTTTAGCCAACTATCCACATTTGCACTTCATTTTTAGTCGGACTCGTTACGTTCTCGAGAAGTTCATCATCCGACTTGATAACCAAAACTAACCTAAATTCACTATTTCCCCCTTCTTTTTGCACTCAATTCTTGAGTTTTCTGCTAAATTTGTACTTTTTATTTGATTTCCACCTCCAAAAACCTCTTTTTCTATTTATTTTACTCATTTTTTCCATAAAATTGTAATGCTTTTAATTTTATTCGCAGGCCACTGCGATCGAAAGGATTGAAAGTAAAGCTTTACAATTTTATGAAAAAAAACGGGTAAAATAGATAGAAAAATAGGGTTTTTAGAGGTGGAAATCAAATATTAAGTACCAATTTAGGTTTCAATCATGAATTGAGTGCAAAAAAGGGGGAAATAGTGAATTCAGGTTAGTTTTGGTTATAAAGTCTGATGATGTATATATATAGCGGTACGAAAATTTTAGCATGCCATGGTTTCTCTTATCCGTAGGTATGTTACTTTATGGTATAGATCTGTTTAAACGACGAACTAGTTTTTCGAAAGCCACCCAAATGAATGAAATGAAGGTCAGCTTTATTTTAAAATAAAGTTTACTATTTACGTTGTCAAGTTCTCATTTTCTATTTTATAAAAAAAAACGTGGCAAATCATGCACCCAATTATTCATCCAGAAGGTCTGTAAATCACCTGCTTGATGAAATAGTACATAGACACCCTAACAAAAAATCAATATGATTAACGTAATTCTATTAGGGTTAGCTACACTATCCCACTAATTATCGACGTTTAGTATTCCTAGAAGCGACATGCAGAAGCTCTCTAAAAAGCGTTTTTCTTAACAGTTTTCTGTGAAGAGCTTGATCGATAAAAGCTCTCTGAAAGCTTTTTACCAGTGTTGCCGATTGGCTTATAATTTCTGGTATTTGCTACTAATGCCGCTTGCTACTAAAATTTTCGACAGTATAAAATATTTTTTTGTGTTATATTTTCTGGTGCTTTTATTGCATGCGATTTTATTATTATTTTTTAAAGTTGGTGTTAGAGTTAAAAATATTTCTAGCTTGAAATATTTCTTGCTGCAATTTTTCTTGTATATTATTCTTATTATTATCCTTAAATATTGCGTAAATTCTTTTTGGCAAAAGGGTTACTAAACGAAATCTAAAACCGACTAATTTACCTTTTTTAAAATTCTTGACAATAAAATAAATGCACAAATAAATTTTTAATTGTTTTTTATAGATATTATTGGTTCAATAAAGATAGATCGTTTTATAAATTTTATTAAAAAAATGTTTTTTTTTAATATAAAGTTTTGCATAGGTACTCCAAAACCTTTTTTTTTATCTTTGGACAAACCACGAAGGCTAAACGCCTAAATACTAACGTACCGTGGGTGTCTTAAGCGAGGTAAGAGGGAGTTTGTTGACACGGGACTTAAATACTTGAAGATTTGGGGGAAGGAAAGACCTCCGCGGGCAGCAGGTTCCACAATCTAGAAACTCTACGGATAAAAGAACGAACAAAGTGGGAAGTTCGAGGCCTGTCCAGTTCAACCGTATAGGAATGCATACGCGCGGAACCACGAGTTTCTCTGTTGGGAACCGTGAGTGGAGGAACTATACTGACCTAAAAATCAACTCTCAAATACCAAATTATTATTTACAAGGTTTGACCAAAAAACATTTATTAGAAACTTATAAATTTTATAAAAGAGTTATTTCAAATAGACTTTATATATTCTACTGTTATAAAATAAATATTAAATGTATTGCACTAATACAAAAAATATAAACAGTTTTTAAATCTATTTTTAGCTTGACACCACATTCACTTTTCACTGCACGCTCACTCAAGTAGGAGAGAAACAGATGTCGAACGACGCAGAAATTGTGCCTCTTTGTCACTCGCGCTCTCGCTTTCACTCCAAGCCTTAAAGGGAACGCGCGAGGTTACGCCGCATTAGTCATGTTTTTAGGTGCGTGCAGCCGGGTCCATTGAATTATAAGAGGTTGTCACGTCAAAAATATTTGTATCGCTTTTACTCGAAGGAATTACCTAATATAGTTTCTTGTTGTTCAATCAGTAGAAAAAATGGAGGACATGCATCCTTTAACAACTCAACTTGAGAGACACCGAACTTTCCACTTTGTGTTAATTCTTTATAGGTACTTAAAAATATATATATATCTCTTTTCGCATTAGATTTCCGTTATAAAGTTATTCTAATTTTGATATCAAAAATTCTCAAGAAATTTACTTATGAACTATTGACAACGTTGCCATTCTCTTTGCCAAATGACAGAGTTGTCAAAATCAGTTGTGTGAAAGTAGGTAAATAAATTTAAAGATTTTTGGATTTCTACCAGAAAAATTAGGTTTTAGTAATAAATTCGGCCCTTAAAATACGGTACAATTACGATATTTTACACCATGTGAAAGTTTGTGTAAGTTCAGCGAGACCCATAAACAATGCATGGTCTAAAATTTAATTCCAAGGGCAGCACAACTAAACTATTACAATCAATGTTGCACAAAATTCTTCGAATTTAGTAAATACACACAAAGAGGGTTAATTTAAAGGAATTCAAGGGGATGACTGTTACAATTCCTAACATGCCTACAGTAAGGAAGTACCGAAGAGAGACCACTGAAGTTAGCAGTTGCCTAAAGTACATGATATTTGGGTTCAATGTGTTGTTTTGGGTAAGTGTGTTCTGAACTAGTTTTTGAGTTCCACTAGCCCAAATATTAACACTTTAAACTAGAAATAAAAATTTTAAGTGTGTAAGTAATTATATTTTTATGACTCATATGTTTTTTGTTGTGTATAAAAACATTTGGCAACAATGTTTACCTTTTAGTATTTAGCATATCCCTTATACAGGGTGTTTTAAAATAGTATGATGATCCTAAAGGTGTGAATTCTTAGGTTATTTCAAGAAGAACAGTTTAAATTTGTTTTAAATGTCTAAAGTTTTGAGAAAGGTTTTAAAAGCAATGTATTTTTTTATAACATCTGTGAGACCCCACTAAATATTTATAGAAATAAAGTACACATCTACTATATACATTTAAAGGAAATTTTCGATGCACAATAGTTTTTTAATTTCTTTCAGTGACGTTTGAGCGGAAAAACCTAATATTTTAGAGGAAAATCTGATACGCCACTGCTTTTTTTCAAAAGAAAAATTTTCTTTAAAACTTTCAATTACCACTGAGCATGTTTTTTTATCTTTTGTGATTTCCTTTCGTCCGACTCATGGGTTTTTAATGAAAAAATAGCATTTTTGCGCATGGTATTATCATTAGGACTGGCAACCGAAACCGGTTTTTCGGTTAACCGGTTAACCGCGGTTTTGGCCAAAACCGAAAACCGGTTTTCGAAAACCGGGTAACCGGTTTGAAAACCGGTTTTCAAATATCGGTTAACCGGTTTTAAAAAGCGGTTTTCAAATACCGGTTTTTCGGATAATCGGTTTTCGAATACCGGTTTTTTTGGATAATCGGACCAAAATCGAAAAGCGGTTCTTCGAATATCAATTAATAGATTTTTGGTTGATTGCGGTTTATACAGTGGCGTATTTACCAAATGGCTGAGTAGACTGAAGCCCATGGCGGCGTCTTTTAGGGGGCGGCAAAATTTGTATAAATTGTGGATTTACGCATTTAGTACGTAGAATTGAAAGAAATGAAAGTGAGGACCTTTTTTTTTTGGTGGTCTTTCAAAAAAAGAAAACGAAAGCGAGAAATTAATATAGCGTACGGGCGGCAAATATATAAATGCGCCTTCGGTTCTCGGTTTTAAAAACCGATTTCGGTGTATCGGTTTTAAAAACCGTTTTCGGTTTTTCGGTTTTAAAAACCGGTATTAAAACCGGTATTAAAAACCGGTTTTTTAATATTTGGTTAACCGGTTTTAACCGAAACCGGTTTTTTAAAAACCGGTTAACCGGTTTTGTTTTTTTCCGGTTTTTGCCAGCCCTAATTATTATGGCTATAACGTCGTAATTCATAAAATATAGTGAAAAGTACTTATTGGTATTTTCTTTACTTACTTGTCATTATGGTAATTTTAAAGTAATTTTATCACATCGAGATTTTTGGCGCGTTGGTATAAGTCTAAAGTCTTCTTTTTGTAAAAATCTTTTTTTTGTGTGTGCTACTGTTACCTTTATCCTAAAACTCCACAGTTTTTCATAAAAATGTCTTTAACTTTAAATTAATTGCATCCAGAGAGGATGATCCTATGATTTCAAACATCTATTTTTCTGCAATTTTCTTTTAAGTAAGAAATATGGCATTTTCTTTTAAGTAAGAAATATGGCATTTTTACTTACCTAATAATAGTTCTATTATTTTTATTTTAATAAAAGGAAAATCGTTTATTAATAGTATTGAAACATCGATGATATATACATATCGTCGGGTTACTGTAAATCAAGTACATTTTAGCTCCCTTCAAGTTAAGTGCGTTTTCTTACTACTAATTTATATAAAAATGTACTGGAAAATCCACACAATAGTATCACCACTAACACAAGTGTAAATTTATTACTACTTGGCTGGTTTTTCCAGTACTTTTTGGTTAATTAGAGACCAATGTACTTAACTCAAATATGGTCATCGATTCATTTGCAGACTTTTCGCCAAGATCACACTTGACATTTTCAATGCTATCTAACAGGTGTCAGATGATTGACTGAATCAATCAGTAGGTCAGCAATATATATACATTGCTATATATATATATATATATATATATATATATATATATATATATATATATATATATATATATATATATATATATATATATAAAACGAAGTAGGAAATATTGGGGATTCCAGCAATTGTAAGAAAACTCTTTAAGGTTATTCCAAGCTTTTTTTTTTTTTCCAGGGAGCCGTCTGCATGTCCGGTGTCACTGCAGCCTGAAGGCTTATTGAACCAAACTCCCGTTTTATTGTACCCATTCCAGTACCCTAGTTCCTTGAAGAAGGCGGTATAGGTCTGCTGGGTGCGTACCATATGTTTCCGGGGGCACTCTAATATCCCCGAAGATTGCCTGTCTTTTGTGATCCAGTGCCTCACACTCTGACAGTATGTGGCATACTGTTTCGGTCTCTGCTCCACATAATCTAAAGTCCAGATCTCCGTTGTATAATCCCATTTTATTTAGGTGTTCTTTCACTGGAGCATGTCCGGTGAGGAAACCTGTGATCGTTCTTAGCTGATTCCTACCCATTTTGAGTAGTTCTTTAGCTCTTTTTGTGCATGGTCCACTGATGTATGCGTTTTCATTGCCTCGAATTCCGCAATGCCCTGGCACCCACATCAACCTCGTGTTGTTGCGTTCCGCCAGTTCCCTGAGTTCCTCGAGGCATTCTAGTACCAGCCAAGACGATACCTTGGGATTAATTAGTGCACCAAGGGCTGCTTGACTATCCGTAAGAATGTTGATTGTACAATTTGTGCGGGGCCTTTGGTTGTTAATCCTGGCACATTGTAAGATCGCAAAAATTTCTGCTTGAAATACAGAGGCGTGGTTTCCCAGTGGAAAGGTCAAACGAGTGTTTCCCATCTCACTGTAGACACCTGCTCCTGACCCTTCTTCGGTTTTGGACCCGTCCGTATACCAGGTTTGACCTCGAAGAGAGAGTCTGAAATTTTCGTTTGCCCAGTTCTCCCTTGGGTGTATTGTCACCTGAAAGGGTCTTCTGGGTACGATTTGTGGGGTCATATAGTCTGTCCTCATATCCATTATGGGACTCCTTATGATATTTTTATTTCCATGTGTCCTGATCTAACGTTTGTGTTGCTCAGGTTGTGTTTCAGTCTGTATACCCCCATTCTCGCCTCCCCTTGTACTACTATATGCAGTGGTGGGAGGTCAAGTAGGGTCTCCAAGACCGCTGTTGGTGTACTTTTAATGCATCCCGCTATGCCAAGGCAGGCTAGTCTTTGCACCTTGCTCAGCCGAAGCATAGCCGTGTGCTGTCTGGTCTTGGTCCACCAAACAATGGATGCATATGTTATGGCTGGTTTCACCACAGTATTGTACAACCAGTGAACCATTTGTGGTCTTAGTCCCCACGTTTTGCCATATGTTCTGCGAGCCAGAATTAATGCTATTTCCGCTCTTTTGATTACTTTGTCCAAATGGTGGTTCCAGGTGAGTTTTGAGTCCAATATAACCCCCAAATACTTAACCTCCCCCATCATTGGTATTTCAGTGCCTTGAAGATTAAGAGCTTTCGGAAATGTTTATTTCCATCTTCAGGGATACTAAAATATAACAACTTAAGTTAGATATAAGGTAATTGATAGATTATTTTCACTTACATCTTTGTGAGGTTGTACAGTGGTTGTTATATTAATTATTATCATGATTTGCACAAGACAGTTAAAAAATGGTCATTCTATCGTTTCTTACTACTTATACCCTTTTCGTATATATATATATATATATATATATATATATATATATATATATATATATATATATATATATATATATATATATATATATATATATATATATATATATATTGCTGACCTACTTACAATGTTACAATGGAACCGGGTCGTTATTAGTATGTTATATGTTATTCTGTTTGTTACTCTGGTAAGGACAGAATTATTTTAAACTATTAGGAACCAAAATTTTATTTCCTTTCTTTAGTTTTTACCTTTAATGAGTTCTGAGTTTATTGACATGATGTGAATATCTCCTAATTGACCATAAAAGTTCCGTTTTTGAGACACAATGTATATTTATACTCTCAATAAAATAAGTGTATCCAAATAAACATTTTTTTATTTTAGGTTTATTTTTGTATCTTGTACAGGGGTGACGTTATTTCGTGTATAAATAAAATTGGGACGAGCTGTATATTATCGAATCACCAATGTTTTCTTCTAAAATCGACTTTTTCTACTAAATATTTTGGATGATAAAAAACATTTAATTTATGGGGAGAGAGAAAAAAGTTTAAAAAATATTAAAGACTCCTTAACCCAAAATCGTTAATATTCTTCTATTTACCTAAAACTTTAATTTAGGTATGTTTAAAGTCATACAATTTAATAGAGAATTCTCTGAAGTTGTTCTCAGGTACTTACGGCTTCTGCTTCGAGAAGTTGTCCACTATAATTCCCCTACTTGCAGCTTCCAACAGAGAAACTCGTGATGCCGCACGTATGCATCCCCACACGGTCCAACTGGACTTCTCGCACTTTGTTTGTTCTTTTATACCTAGTGTTTCTAGAATGTTGAACCTGTTACCTGCGGAGGTCTTTTCTTCCCGTCCAAATCTTCATGTATTTAAGTTCCGTGTATTCACGATACGTTAGTGTTTAGACTTTTAGTCTTCGTGCGGATTGTCGAAAAATAAAAAAAGCAACACAAAAGTTTAGGATAATTATTAAATGAGTAAAGAGATTCTGGTTATGTTTTTAAAATAATTAAATAATGCAAAATTATTTTCTTGAGTGTATTTTTTATTTAGTTTAAATTTTAGTTACATTCTATCAAAAAACCTTTTAAACAGTTTTTATCTGATTTTAGAAAATGCTATTTTTGCTTGTTGCAGCTTTTAGGACTATGTATATTAACCATAGGAGTGTGGGCTTGGTCAGAAAAAGATATTTTTAATAATTTGGGAAAAGTAGCCAACGTGGCTTTAGATCCGGCGTTCATATTGATATGTGTAGGTAAGTGAAATAAAAGGGTCCACTAAAAGATATATTTTATTAAAAATAGTAATAAATATATATATAATATAAATAATATAAAAATAAACCATAAACTTTTATACATATGTAAATAAAAACTTTTCTGATATTAATTTTGCCAACTTTGATTGTCTTTGGTCGATAGAATCACCTATGAGTAGGCATTAGACTGGGCCAAAAAATGGACATCTTCTTTTTTTTTTAAAATTATATCGAAAATATTGTTTAAAGTGAAAAAAAAGAAAATATCGTAATAGCGAATTAAATTGCCTACTAAAAATGTCTTTTTGAAAATTTTTGCCAGACGAACCGTTGTCGAGTAATCAAGCTGTAAACATTGATATACTTTAAAGATTTAGGTACCTTTTTTATTTTGGTATTTTGAAACTAACCAAAAATAAATGTATATATAAGAAAGCAACATAGATTCTTAAATCGAATTTAATGTTCTACAAAAACGGGTCTTCCTAGGTTTTTAAATAAAATCGTTCTTTCAAAAGTTATTTGCAGTTTAATTTAAAGAAAAAAATATAGTTTTTTTAAATGAAATCGCGAATAACTTTTGAAAAAATGATTTTATGTAAAAACATTAAAAAACTTTTTTGTAGAGCAATATTTGCTTTAGGAATCCATGTTGTTTTTTCTAGATATTAATTCTTTTGTTAGTTACAAAATTCCAAAATAAAAAAGATAGATCTAAAAATATATATCTTAGCGAATGTGCGCGAACGAAAAACGTTTAAAGCTTGATTTGTCAAAAACGGTTCTTCTGGCGAAAATAAAAAAAAAACGTTTTTGTAGGCAATTTAATTCTCTAAAGATATATGTGCACATATTTTTTTTTTTACTTTGATAGTTAGGAAGCTTAGACGCAAAATTGAAAGTAGAAATAAAAATCTAAATTAAAGGAAGAGGACCTTTAAATTTTAATATTAAGAGCTCAAATCTTCACGATATTTTCTTTGTGTCACCCCAAACAATACGTTGATAGAATTAAAAAAAACGAAAAGTCGATTTTTTGGCCTAGTCTAATAGGCATCCTTATTTGCTTCTAGATCTAAATTAGATATTTATTTTATTTCAGGTACAGTAACTTTCATAATAGGATTTACCGGGTGTGTAGGAGCTCTTAGAGAAAACACATGCCTTTTAGCAACTGTAAGTCTAAAAAGTATATTCATTTGTGTTTTACAGATATTTGTCACAAACTTTTTGTTACCTTATTTTTTTTTAGTATGCCATATTCCTTTCTGTTCTTCTACTGTTTGAAATGACTGCTGGTATATTAGGATTCATTTTTAAAGACTGGGTGAGTCAGAGTTTCTATGTTTTCTAAACTACGTTATTGATTGACATTCATAGAATGTATCGGTATTTAATGTAATAGTTTAATCGGGAGTTTCATAGAATTTTAGGGATGATACTAAAATACGGAGAAATTTAGAGTTACTAAGATTTATGCTATGTAGGTAGTCGAACAGGGAAACATACAGTAAGGATGCGTGGGTTGTTCGTTTTTGGAAAATCGATCAAAATTGTTGATGTTTATTTTCGCCAGTGGTTATTTTCGTAGTAAATTCATATACAGGGTATCCGAGAATATGTGGGCAATCTCCCGGATTCATTTAGCATAAACACGAAAAAAACCGGTAAATATTTATGCAAATGTAACCTACACAGTTACAATGTGTAGCACTATCTATAGGCCCCAGGTAGACGTAGTAGTGAAACTCCTCCGTTTCTGTAGCAAATAATGTGCAGTAGTATTTAATACTTTTGTAGCAGAACTTCATGTTACCGTTTTCAATACTACTATAATGTAGTCAAGATTAATATTTAGTTATTGTTGTTAGCTACGATCATTCACTTACAAAACTTTAGGACTAGTTAATTTTTATAACAGAAAATTAATGACAAAAATTATACTTAGAACGTTAATAATAAACATATTTAACACAATTTTTGCGCTACACTCTTATAGCACACAATGCCTTTCGATTTTTTTCCGTGCATCAAAATAATATGACAAGTTTCTATGAAAAATTTTTTTAAACCTCTCTTTACAGAGATATGTGCCCTCAAAGGACTCCTCTGACAATCGGTTTTTGTTGAATAACTTTTAAGCTGAATTTATAGGTTGACGTTTCTGTTTCCGTTTGCCATTTGACGTTTCGGAATTTTGATATGGTATATGGAAACGGCAAACGGAAAATATAAATTGACAAATGGAAAGTTGTTGTTTCATCTTCTAATTGAAAACGTCAAACGGAAAACGGAAACAGAAACGTCAATCTATTTAAATACATGCTTGACGCTTAGCAGCCATCTTGACATTTTTATCAGTCAATTTTACTCGAAAAATGGTACGTAGGCATCAATGTCAAATCCAAAAGTTTTAATTTTGTAAATTGATCCGTTCAAAAAATAAAATGGAGGGGGAATTATAGAAATGCACTGTATATGTATAGGTAACAGATGCTTATAAAGTAAATCATTTTATTATACAGGGTAGTCTAGATATAATTATTTTTCAAAGGACCTAATAAGTTGGAGTTTTAAATTTCTGTCTATTTTTAAAAGGTTTTTATATGTTTGACTTTATTTGTTCATACATTTAAAAATATGAATAAGTTTTAAAGACATATATGAAATATCAATATCTCCCAAATTTTAAACATTTTTAAGGGGCTAAACGCTTTAAAATTAAGTAATTTGACTTATTTGATATACTTTAATTTTATGAGCCTTTTATAAAATTTCCATCACACACATTTGATGTAGATTTGTTCGAAACTTTTAAAAATTGTGTGATGTCCCAAATGTCCTAAAAAGAACGTATAATAATTATTAATAAATATTAAAATAGAAAACATAAACAAAATAAAAAATTAAATAAAACAAACTTTTTTAGATAAAAACACAAGCTACTATTGGCTTCCAGACTTTTATTATTCACTATAGAGAAGATCCGGATCAACAGAATTTAATTGATTGGATTCAAGAAGACTGGGTAAGACATTTGTCTTTTCTTGTCAATTTTTATTGGATATTGGTCATAGGAGATCGAAGTGGCCACTAATTGTGTGTTATCCTTTTGCACTTTTTTATTTGTTTTTCACTTACTATTTTTAAATATTATTTTAAGCTTTATTTAAAAGCATAAATACATACTTAAATTATATTTTATAATTTCTGTTTTAGCTGCAATGCTGTGGTATTGAAGGTCCTAAAGATTGGGACAGAAATAACTATTTTAATTGTTCATCAAGAGATGTCGGTAGTAGGGAGGCTTGCGGCGTTCCGTTTTCGTGTTGTAAGAGGAAGCCGAACGTACGTATACAAAGAATTCTGTCAATGCCAATATATCTAAAACTGTTTTGATAGTTTAAAAGTTTTTGTTGATGGCACTTTTCTTGGTGCGGAATTTTAAATTTTATTTTGTAAAATTCTTAAGGATTGGATGACACAAATAATTTTTTAAAATTTTTATTTATATATAAATGTTTTTTAACCAACACTCGACGCTCTTCTAGGTATAGTTTTTAAGGCTGGTAACAAAAAAATCACTAAAAAAATTTACCAAAATTGTAGGATTGTTGGAAGAAAAATAACATCTGTCATATGCTATTTGCTTGAAAGAAAAATTGTATTCTCTGTGCCAGTAATGATATGGACTTCATGAGAATAACCCTTTTAAAACCTTTTTAAGTGGGTTCCCTTTAACGAGTCTATCACGAATATTCATACCGCGTCACTTTTTTGTCGTTTTGCCACAATGTTTTACAGTGGCGAATTCGCGTCCGCGAAGCCCCTTTGAGGACGAAAAGACGAAATGAAAGTTTTTTGGGAGCAAAAAAACAAATTTCCTCACCTTTCTTGCAAGGCCCCTTAAGCGTACGCGAGTAGGCGAAGTTTTCTACTTTTTTTTAACACATTGTACTGTTTTGCGAGGCCCCTCATTTACAATATTAGGCCTCCGAGACCGTCGGCAACTTTAAGTATTTTTCCTATCACATCCCATTCCTTTACCTTGCCGCGAGGCCCCCTAGGCACGAGGCCGTAGGCGACCGCCTACACCGCCTATGTAAGGGTTACAGTCACGAAACTCGCCTAGTCCGATACCCGAAACGTGTTAAAGCCTTATGGTTTCATGACTGTATCCCATACCATTTTTGGCAAAATGTTTAAAAATTGCATCTAAAACATTGTGGTAAACTTGTCCGACAAAAAGTGATGCGTTCGCCCAGTCCGACACCCGAAAAATTTGACATTGACATGCTGTGTTAAGGCGCCGCTTCCATATATGGCGGTATGAGTACTCGTGGAAGACTCGTCCAAAGAAACCTCTCTAAAAGGTTTTAAAACTTTACTGTTCTTATCATGAAGAACATTTCATTACAGACTCAGGGACTATTACAAAAAATTTTAAAAGCAAAAAGTAAAAAAGAAAAAATATATTTTCAACTTTAAAAACAGTCTCACAAAATGCAGGTATTAAAAAAAAGAGATCCAACTTGTCAGAAAAATAGGCGGTCATATGTTTATACAGAGTCTTCCACATAATTTACTTTTAATATTAGATTTTTATGTTGTTATTTATTTTAGGAAATTATTAAAAATAAACAGTGTGGCTATGATGTGAGAAAACCTGGTTTTGTAAGTATATTTGTGTCTTTTTAAATAGGTAGTTAAGATATTTTTATTTAAAGTAAAGAAGGCTCGTCTTGTGGAGTAGTAATGGGGCATATTATTTGAATTCAGTGTTCCAGGTATAAAAAAATATACCCGATATTACTAGATAACTGAGTAAATAGTATCTGATATTAATAGCAATATAATAAAATAATAAAAATAAAAAGTAGCTGCAGCTGGCTTCCATTCTATAGTGAATATACAGAGACGTCAAAATAAACGAGTTAAAACCTTAAATTACATTAGAGACCACATTTAAAACACATCTAACAACTATAACATAAAGAATATGTAAAGAAATATATATTTTTTTCTAAATTTTATTAATTAATTAAAATAAAATAAGCAATTTGATTTCACTATTTTCTACTAACCCTGTATATTGTTAACGTAATGCAGCCAGGAGAGAGGCACATATTTGAGAGAGGTTGCTTACGGGCGGGAGAAGAGTGGATTGAGAGCAACTTAGTACCTGTAGCCGCTGTAAAAGTAGGAATTATGATCCTACAGGTACGAAAAAGACTACTTTGTGTATCTTGATGTACATGTTGCACCTTCTTGTGCTTTCTGATGCACGCTCTGTATATTGTATTGTGAATTTTTGTCTTTTAAATTACACTTGACTTACTGTCTAAACTTGTTTTTCTATCAGAATAGCAAAGATGTTTTCTATCAGAGTTAATTTATAAATATACAGGGTGTCCGCTAATTATTGGTTTACAGAAAAACTCCAGATTTATTTTGCAGAAATATTAAGATTTAACCAAACATACCTATATCCAAAACTTGAGAATAGGGAAGACACAGGATGTCAAAGTAAAAAAATATAATTTAAAATTTATTTCAATTATTTTTAATACGTTTTGAATATTTTATTAAAACCTTGCATCAATGGATTTTTTGACATGAGCTATTTAAATGTAATATTAATTTTAATGTGTAAACTAAAACGCGCTAGCTCTATAACTTTAATTTTTTCTTAAACCTCCCAACTTGTGTGCTATTCTGTTTTCTACGATCTAAGAAAACCACCAAACTGCCCACGGGGGATGCGTCGCCGAGCGGAACATAGGAAATCTCATGTAAATTTTTAGGGGGTTAATTATATTGAGTTCCCGGTATATTGTACAGAAAAATGGAAGATAACTGTTTAAAAGGACCAGTTTGACAAACCCTCATGCCAAGTTTCAAAAAATTTCGTAATAGTTAGGGATCTCAGGACCATTTTTCCAAGTCATTACTAACAAGCTAATTTTTCCCACGACCACATATGAAAATGACATAAAACGCACTCTTTGATCCTTTAGAAAACGAATAATATCACACGCGTGTTGAAATCCACTTTTCAACACTAGTGTTGAAAAGTACATATGACAGATGCTTAATTTCCGGTAAAAAGATATTTACAGTATATTTTAAACAAACTAAAGGTTTTGACTTACCAGTGCTAACACACATTATCTTTTTTCAAATTATATATTCATTTTAATTTTATGTTTAAGGGTTTATTAATTTATTAATAGACATTATTTTATAGCAAATGCTTTTAATAATAATAGGCAACCCATTAAACAATGGAAGTGTCTAAAGCTTCGAATGCCAAAGTAGGGATCTTGATTTATTAATTTTTAACCTAACCACAAAATGCCATTATTTATTTTTCATTTTTTAGTTCGATATATCAATTAGTTTTTTAAAAATAAATGCTCCAGTTTATTCACTAAAACATTCCTTCGCCATTTTGTCAAGAGACACAGAGGATCTGTAAAGGAATTTATTTATCCTGGCGGTCCTAATCAGGATAACGGGATACTGTTTTTAAATTATTGCATTGTCATCGGTCCTTGATACGTGTGCAAAGTTTCAAAGAAATTGAATCGCTGGAAGTTGGTAAAAATTAGGCTCAAAGATTCCGTTACATAGATAGATAGATAGATAGATAGTTACAACCCAAGCTAATAAAAGCGTGTTAAAAAGTAAACTCCTTTGTTTTTAAAAAGGCACGTATTTGCAAGTTGAACAAGTAAGGATCACAAGAGAGAAAGGTACTAGACCTATTTTTTTCTGTCTCTACCGTACCTTGTTTATGCGGGAAAGATGCCTCTAGACCGGTATAGGCTCAAACATCAGAGGTGCCATTAAATTAGAGTTGAAATTTAATTTAATCCATTTGGGACTGTAAGTTTTGTTTAGTGATGAGGTGATTTTATGCAATTTAAAAACTACTAGAAATTACAGTATTGTCGAACTCGCCTATCGCCTCGTGCGACAACATTCCCACTCGTGTGAAATATATAACTTTCGACACTTGTTATGTAATGTACTATTTCGTAAGTAGTCTCATTTTGACGAAACAACCAACTTTTTTCATGACAACAATTTTCGTTGGTGGTAGCATACAGGGGTAGCAAAGATTAAATATGTTGATTTGATAAATATCAAAAAATCAGGATGACGTACCTCGCAATTTGTAGGACAATGTGGGTGTTAAATAATATAAATATTATTTAATCGACAGAAAAAATCTGCTGATTAGTACTTATCGTTCACGACATCGTTAACCATACATGTTGGTGGTAGGGGACTCTTCGATGAAACCTTACATTTTGTAGGACAAATATTTTTTCGGTTTATTTAAATATTTATCTTGAAAATTAACAGAGAAAATCCCTGTTTGTAATACATTTTTGATATCTGTCAAATCAACACATTTAATTCCTGCTACCCCTGTAAGCTACCACCAACGAAAATTGTTGTAAGGAAAAAGTTGGTCGTCTTGTCAAAATGAAATTACTTACGAAAAATTAGCTTGTTAGTAATGCCTTGGAAAAATGGTCTATGGATACCTAACTATAAGCGAATTTTGAATTAAGTATTCAATTAAATATAATTGCAAAATTATCAAATGTTCGTTTCAGGTAAAACCAAACAGGCACCTGTAAAATGAATGTTGTCACTGGCATGAGAAAAAGTGTCAATAAATCAGTGACTAGTCAGTATTTGAAAGTAAATTATGTATTAGTGCCTGTTTGGTTTTACCTGAACCGAAAATTGGTAAATTTTTTAAAACTTGGCACGAGGGTTTGTCATATTGGTCTCTTCCATAAGTTATTTTACATTTTTTCTGAAAAAGTAAAGAAGAGCCAATAAATAACCCCCTTTGGGATTTCCTATGTTCCACTCGGCGGCGCATATATATATATAGAAGAATATATTAAATTATTCCTTTATGATGATGCAATTGTAGTGACAGCTAATAAGCGGTTTTTAAAAGTATTTTCCGGTGCACTAAACAACTTAAACAGGAATATCTAAAAAACGGTTGCTCAGAGCGATTCTTACAAGGTATACCTTTTTGTGAAGAAAGCATAAAGGAGTTTACTGGTTTACTTACATGGTACATACAGAGTAGCACAAAAAGTTGGGTCGTTTTAGAGAAATTTAAAGTAGTGTAGCTAGGGACTTCTACTTTACATAATAATATAAAAATTATTATCAAATTAATAGCTCATGTTAAAATAGCCATAGAAACCGAGTTTTATTAAAATATTCAAAATTTATTTAAAATTATCGAAATAAATTAAAATTATTTTTTTCACTTTCACACCCTGTATCTTTCTTATTATCAACTTTTGGAGGTAGGTATGTATGGGTAAATCCTAATATTTTAGCATAATGAAACTGTTTTTTATGTGTACCATTAATAAGCGAAGAACCTGTATACAAAAACGGGGTTACGACATAAAGACGACCTAAGACTAAGGGTGAGTATCAGAAAAAATTGGCAATACTGGGTAGCAACGCCACAAGTCACTATGCTTTGTCTGCTGATGATGAAGTCAGTGGCGTTTAGAAAACGTGCTTTTCGTTTTGCGTTGAAATAAAAGTTACATTTCTCAAAATTTAAAACGTTTTGTTGGTTATTTAGACTTAAACTGCAGACATACAGTACCTACTTTGTATATTTTTCATTATTGCACAATTTTTAATGACATTCACAATGTCAACCACTAAAACATTTGGCATAAGTTGTAGAATGATATTTTTTTATTTTCAATTTTCTTCATCCAAGAAATCATAAAAACTTACTAAAAATGCGGTATTTACTGCAACGGTAGCAAGCAAAATATGACATATAGATGTCATAGTGCCTCAAAAGGATTTAAAACGTATCCGGTGAGGGCGCTGAATAGCAATTTTGTTTATAACATGGCTAGATATGTCAAAGATATTTGATAAAGTAAAAAAATGGCCGCCAATAGGGGGCTATGTCGTAATCCTTTCCAGTTTATATAAATTAACTTTGGGTCTAAATACATTTTAATATTAACTAAACACATTTTACTACGTCTTGTGTTTTATTATTTTTATTTATTTATCTATGCTTGTGTATCTTGCAACTTGATTGGTAGTTTTGTGTGCTTTACACCTTTGCAGGCTTTCGATGTTTCCAAAATAATTAACGAACAAGGTTGTCTGGAAGCAGTCGAAGAGTGGACGGAGAAAAACATGATTTCTTTGGCATCTTGCAGCTTACTTGTGTTGTTTTTTCAAGTAAGTGTTTTCTGTTTATGATTTTGCATGTAAAATGCTGCCTTTTTAGCTTATAAGTCCTATATCTTGGTAATGGTTTATTAGTATACTAAGTGACATAACGGTAAGAATCTATTTATACAGGGTATTTCATAATGGCAGTAAAAAAATATGCATATTTGTGATGTTTTTTTTTATGAAAAGAAAAGTCCGAACATTCATTTTTGGTAATTGTTTACTTATCGAACACTACGCCGATTTTAATAATTTTTGGCATAGGGTTTTTTTGGCAAGTCGACAACGTTTTGTTTTCGAGATATACATTATCAAATTTAAAAAGCAAAGTTACTTTATTTTTACCATATTTCTCCTTCTTTTTGCAAACAGTTGTTGATTTAATGCTAAATTGGCATACAATATTTGATTTTCACCTCTTAAAAACTATTTTTCTATTAATTTTTTCCATAAAACGTAGTATTGCGAATAAAGTGATTTAAAGTTAGGCTTTTCAATTTTATGGAAAAAAGGCAGGGCCGTCAAGAGGGCGTTGAAGGCGGTACAAATTACCTGGGCTTGGAGTGATTGGGGGCCCTCGCGGGATGAAAAACGTTAATGGAGGAATGTGGTGAGGACCTTTTTATTACCCTTTAATTTTTTTAATGGGTTATATTAAAAAGTATTGCAAACATTATTAGTTTGAAGATAGTAAAGACCTTTTTCTTTGTGCGCTTAAACTTTTTTTTTGGGTTTTTTTTTGGTTAATTAAGGGGGCCTGTAACTTTTACTTGTACCGGGGCCGGGGCCCGGTACGGCTCTCGGTGGCCCACTATGTACGATGCAGTAGAAAATCGTTCGAAAATCAAAAAACTTTTGAACGGAAGGTCGTAGAAAAATTTCTTGGGTATTATTTCAAAGGTGAAGTCATGTAAAATACAGGAAAAATGTAGGAAAAACTCAATCTTTAAATTCTTTTTTATTTTTTGGATTATGTACAAATGCGTTCAAACATTATTATTCGTAAGAATATATTAATTTAACATAAATATATAAAATTAACTTGCATTAATCTATACATACCAACATAATTTCAATTGGTAGCTCAAACAAAAAATAAAGAATATATTAAATAAAATTATGATAATATTTAATTGTAGTTATTTTTAATTATTGCTGAATTATACTATCCAGCAGTGGCGACGTTAGGGGATGGGGGCAGGGGTGGCCTAGGCCATCCCTGAAAAATTGCTGGGCCCCTTCTACGTGGGACATGAAAAGAAATATGGAATATAATAATTTTAGAAGCGAGGACTTCTTTTTGTCTTTAAAATTTCATACCTTTAAAAGAATTTGGCCACCCCTTATAATGTTTGGCCCCCCTTGGCCACCCCTAAACCAAAAAGCTGGCGTTGCTACATGCAGGTATAATTTTATCTATGAAATTAAAATTTAATGTGAATATTTTTGTCAATATATAATCCAACCAGCCCATAACAAAATAAATTTTATTTAAAAAAGTACATTAACATAAGGCCAAAAGTAAGAGGAATAATTGTCCATTGCGACTAAATTATCACATTTTTTAAAAATATTTTTAATGCACTATTTCAAGTTTTAGAGTGAAGATTTAGTTTTTCTTACATTTTTTTCCTACATGACTTTATCTTTCAAATGATACCCAAAAATTTTTGTTCAAAAGTTATTTGATATCCGGTTGATTTTCTACTACACTGTACATAGCGCGGCCCTGAAAAAAATGTAAAGTAAAAAATAGAAAAATGAGTTTTTAAAAAGTAAAATTGTTTGCAAAAAGAAAACATGATGAATTTAGGTTAGTTTTCTAGTCAAGTATTATGATGAGAACGAAACGTTGCCGACTAAACATTCTCCCAGAAAATCTTACTATGCGAAAAATAATTAAAATCGGCGTGGTGTCTGATAAGTAGTTTGTCAATATCCTTTAACCAATGGCAATGAAATTTGGCATTATGGGTAATTAAGCCTCCAACCAATTGAATAAATTTAATAATTCCAGTAGTGTCTTAAGAGGTACCCAAACAAACATTACTCTTAAAATCAATGCACGTCACTGTTTTTTGTGCAATAATTATATTTTCCTTGGACTAGGACCAGTAAAAATACAGCTTTTGTTCTTTTTTTTTTTTTTCGTGTTGTGCTTGGTTTTTGAGAAAAACAACCACTTAATAACACTTGATCTTCCGAGAAACATGGGAAACAATATGTTTTTTTAGTAAAAATTATACAGAATGTCGCCTATTTTAAATGCAACACTTTGTATATGGTGCATTTTGGGCGACCTGGTTTACTGAACCTACGGTGGTGCTTTAAAGCCCCTTATAGGTGTGTCCACACTAAGCCAATGTATACGGCCGCACAACAACAATCGTATACATTCGGGTAGTGCAGAAGTAAATAATTTCATGGACGAACACATGCCGAAAAGATTACTCGCTTATCGGTACTTCAAAGAAAATTCGCTGTACACTCTTTTGGGATTTGTACGTATAAACCACATAAACATACATGCGGTAAAAGAAAGCAGGCAACCAATAACTGTTGGAACGAAGGTGAGCGACACTGGGCAGCACGTATACGTTCGGTAAATGTGGACGTCGGCTCGCATGCCGAACAAAACGTACGCACATTTTTGGCGTATACGCTTGCTAAGTGTAGACACAGCGGATATACCGGTGCGTGAATTAAATCTTAGTTAGGATACATTTTCACCCAGTCTGAACCATGTAAAAAAATTACACGTGTATGAACTTAGTCATTTTTAAGCCCAGTTTCCCGTATGTGTATTGGTATTGTCATAGTAGTAGAAAAAAAAATTTGTAATCTTTATTTTATATATACAGGGTGTCTCTTAAAGGTTTGTACAAAATGCTACCATAGACTACTTGGACCAAAATACAAAGATCTAAAGCAATTTACCGGAGTCGAAAAGTTGATCGTTTGCGAGATACAGGGTGTCAAAGTTTTTATTTTATTTTGGTTATTTTCAAATATTTTATTTATTATTTGAAATCTTTAAACAAAATTTAATATAAGGGTTTTTTTTTAAATAAGGAATCGAAAGCGGCCTATATTTTTGCTGTTAAATGTAGGGGAGCCACCTGCAGTCTTTGCTTTAGTTCAAAGTATCATTATTTTTTTTGCCTCGGTATATTATGATTCTAGTGGGTAAATTTTTATTTCGCCATATTTTTCGCACAAAAAAGTATACTTGATAAATATCGCTACAAGCAACCGATTCTGAGATATTTTAGATTAAACGATTTAATTCACATAAACACAAATAAGCATATTTCAATTCCTTACTCTAAAAAACCTTTTGATTGATTTTGTTAAAAAATATGTTATAAAAATAAGATGCATGTATTTAAAAATAACTAAAATAAAATAAAAAGTTCGCCACCCTGTATCTGCAAACGATCAACTTTACGACTAAGGTAAACTGCGTTAGACTAATGTATTTTGTACCTTATAAAGACACCCTGTATATTTTTATGTAACTTATTTTTTATGTTTACAGATACTAGGGATTTGCTTCGCTCAAAACCTGCGAGCTGACATTTTTGCACAGAAAGCGAAATGGCACTGACAGTTAAGAGCTCCCACGGCCGTCTAGTATAATTTCATGTACAGGACGGCGTGGGAGTCCTCGTTTGACAGCTGTCAAATGGTCGAAATGGTGGAGGTTCGTATTTCCAGATAAGCAATCGGAACAGCGATTTTAATTACTAAAAGCTGAATTTAACTAAAATAAATAATAAACTTTGTTTCAGAGGTAGTGAATGTTTCGTCACATTACCTGACGTCACATCTAGATTAGGGCAGATGGTGTATTGTGACATATAATAAACCAAAATATTTTTTTTTACTTTTTATTTAGAAGAGAATATTAATTAACCCACTTTATATCTTTTATAAAACATTAAACTTATGGGAATTAAAATATTTTAACTTACCTACATTAAATACCGCACTCACGGGCAATAGAGCTTACCTTTTTTGTCTCCATTTGAAAATATTTTAAAATCTTTAGAATAAGAACTTATTTAATAATAATAATAATAATACTTCTTTATTTCAAGTTACAATTTACAAGTAAAATATAAAATGAAATGACGTCAATATTTATATATATTTAGCTTTTGTATATCGTTGCAGCACTTTTAATTATAGCGAACTCTATGAAAATTACTAACACTTTACAGTAATCGTATATTAAAATTACAAAACAGCACTTAACATTCAAAATCGTTTTGAACAACTTACGCTGTACGAATAATTGTTTTTTTACAAAGTTTCAGGTTAAGCACTGGTTCACAGTACAGCTAAATAGGTCTGGATAGTCGGTTTGTTCGAAACATAGGTACTAAATACTTATAATTTTCCTATTTACTCAACATTTACATAAAAATTAATGAAAATATTTGAGATGTCTAAAATATTAAAAAATTATTACGACAGTTGTTGACATTTTCTTTATTACTAATGATTTCTCTCAGACTTACGTCAGTGATGTATTTTTTTTGTCTCTCGTGGTTTAAACGGTATAAAGAGAGAACAACAAGGTATGACGAAACAGTCAACACTTCTGAAACAATATATAGAAAAATGTTTGTTCAATAACCTCCATATGCTATTGTACTGGCCATTTAATTGTATTTAACTATAAATAACACGTACCAAATAGTTTTTTTCTTCTGCATGCGTCTTTAAAGAAACCTATTTACCAGATGCTTGTTGGAAAAAATGTCCTGACACTTACGAAAGGTGTGTTTTTCGTACTTGAGTCAGTAACAGTCGCGTTTGGAAAAGTTTCACTTTTCGTACTTGTTAGATAAATTGTAACATTTTATTAACTATTGAAACATTGATATTTTGGTAATTGTTTACTTTTTGGGCACCACGCCGATTTTAATGATTTTTACATACTGAGATTTTTGAGGTGCTGATCACGAATTTAAACGGCAACCTTTCGATTTTGAGATATCCATCAAATTTAAAAAGCAAAATCACCTTATTTTTGATATATTCTCCCTTCTTTTTACACACAATTCCTGATGTAAACCTTAAGTTGTACATAATGTTATATAAAAAAGTTTAAAACTTTTCATTTGGAAAAGAAGGTTTACTATTTCTTAAGGAAAATGTGTAAAATAAATAAAAAAAATGGATTTTTAAAGGAAATTTTTAAAATATTGTGAGCCTTTTTAGCGTAAAACACAGAAAAGAGAAAGTCTCGTGAACTAAGGTTAGTTTCGTATTCATGTTTGGTAATGAATATCTTGAGAACAAAACGTTGCCAACTAAAAGTGTCCTAGAAAACCTCAGTATGCAAAAACTCATTAAAATCGGCGTGGTGTCTAATAAGTAGAGAATTACGATTTTTTAATATGACTTTCGAACAGTAGAGTTGTTGGATTGCAATACTATATGGTTTCACATTCAAAATGTTTATTATAAAATTCTCAAAAAAAAAAAAATTATCGAACTAAATTTTATTCACAGTTAAAAAAGTTCTTTATGTTTTAATTTTATTAACAGTAAATATTTAAAAAACTCACCAAATTTTTGTAATTTGGTGAAAGGAACATCAAAAATGTTTACGAGGAAAGGCGTTTATATTAGATATTGTATTTTTCACAAACTTTACTGTAAATTGTAATGTTTAAAAACATATATTGTAGCGTTAAATTCTAAAATATTATACAGGTTACAAAAAAGCAAAACTATAATTGTCATATATCAATTTAAAAAGCAAGGACTGTCGTTCTAATAGATCGACTACGTCTTACTATGCTTCAAAATGTCTGCGGACATCTGATGACTTTAAATTTTTTGGATATTTCCAATACAATAAATTGGATGATTAAAATAATTATACAAATATTCACTTTGTACATAATCAACAGCTGTTTTTGTATCAAGTAAATGATTTGCAGTTTGTTTTTGAGCAAATTTTTTGATGGGAATATGAACAATAAAGTCAAAAATTTTGCTTTCGTTTTTAATGACTTACTAATAATTCAAGGTGTAACTCGGGTCAATTTACATTTTTTTATTTGACTGTTTTTTAGCAACCTCCCAAATACTTAAGGAATATATATTTTTTTAAAATTTTGTTTTATGGTAAAACTATATAACCATCTAATGTTGGTAAAATTATTTGTTGCTTTACCAGAGAAGTCCCTGCATAAATATTTGATGATAATTTATTGAAAAAAAGTGTTAGGTCATTGAACTTTTTCTTTTTAACTTGGTTAAATCCAAAACAAAGCCATATCTTTGTATTTTGTCACACGCAGTGTTTATAAATAATAAATCAAATTCAAAATACTTTATTTACAACAAATATTAGTTGCGAAAATACAAATAAATACACTAAAGAAATTTACCACTCTGTAGAAAAAAATCGGCTGTTGCCCAAAAATTACTTGTGAAATAACAACCTGAGGTATTAGCACGTCATTAGGATAGACCCTGTATATTTTATTCTTAATATTCTCTGGTATTATTGCCGAAAAATCCTGTATAAAGTTTACTTTTTTAGTACTTTCTGTTATTTAAATAATTTCTCGAATGAGCATTGAACAATAACGTCATATCGATAGTAATGTTTAAAAAATAATATTTAGATTTTTTTTTATTGATTTCTTAAAAGATAAAATATCAATTATGAAACTATCGATAAAGGGTTGCATTGCTTTATTGATGTATTAAATAATAATTGGTATACTAATTCATTGGTAAACTCTTTGCTGTCATACATAAAGATATTCGTTTCTTAATTTACATTTTTGCTAAGAAATCAGTAAAAAAGACCTAAGAATTTTATGATCTGTAAAAATAATCTGTTCTTAAGTATTTTCAGATAAGTAATGTTGCGGATTAAGGTCGGGCCACACATAACCGCAATAGGCTCGTGGCCGTGCGTTTCCCTGGTGAAATGTAGGGGTATGCGGTGCAAAAAGTTGTGTATTTAATCAAACTGCAGTAATATGAGTTACGCTTTAAATTACACCTGATCGTAAAATAAACCTTTACAAATAAGGTAACACAGTTTTAAGGTTTGGCCATATATAACCACACCGAGGCCTGCACCGTAGCACGGACGTGTCGCGGTTTTGAAATGTACCGTTGTAATCAAATGCCGTAGGCTTAATATCACATCCCGACCACATACCCCGCACCGCATGTTAACAAGTAAACAAACATCACCGACCAACCCTTGTACGCCACACCGCTTCGGCTGCGACGCATTTTTAATTAGTCAGTTTTTATTGAACTTGTGATGTTTATAGTTTTTTTGATTTCACGAAATATTCTTTAAAAAAACTTATAAAAACAAAAAATAACAATGTATTCGTAAGTTTTACTCACTTATGTATTATTCTTAGATGTAAAATAAAATTAATTTTTTAATACTTATTAAATCACTTTTTCTTGTATTGTTTGTTTACAACAACTAACCTTTAACCATTTACTTCTAATTTTCATACGAAAAGAACTGAAATAAAAGGTGACGACCGTAAACTTAAACCTTGGTTCAAGGAACATCGGCGCTATCCGATTCACGTATGATTTCATCGGCTGGGCATTTTTCAGACCGTACGAGACACGGTTGTGCTACAATGCGGGTCTTGTGGGACATCGGTGCGGTTATATGTGGCCCGACTTTAGTCGTAGTGATGAACACTGTTTTGCTCCTGTATCAGGTGCCCAATCTTTTTGCTCCGAAAACCTTTTATTAGTTCTTACCCCAGATTTTAAGAGAGTGAATACTTTGTTGAATACACGTCGTGCCATTTCAAAATCTTAATGGGCCATTTTTACCAATGCGTGGAAAGAAGAGGTTTTAAAGCGAGACAATATTTGTTTATGTTTTTACCGATAGTACGAATTAAAACGCAGCCTCTAGAATATTGTTTTTTCCAACATAGCTTTTAGTACCTACTTAAAAGATACTTTTTCGTTTTAAATGTAGTTTCACGCACAGAGAAGCACATACAAAAATTGAATTTTATTATTTACTACATTTAAGCACTCAACGGGTTTTGTATCTTTTCGTTATTTATCTAATCGCGGCCTGGTAGTGTTCAACACATTTAAACTTATTTGAAACGAATCTAGCTGGCACGATGTGTATATACCTAGGTTGGTCAGATGAACTCCTTTCTAGAGGACAGTCCTTTTAAATTTAATTCTCCTCCTTTTCTTTCTTCTCCTTAGCGCCTACGATTATGATGATTGCATATTTCCACTTTTAAAGAAATTAGAATTCGAAGCTAACTTACCTGCATATTTAAAATTTCTTAACAAGAGAAAAACTTATTTGTTTACTAGTGAGTAAGATGGTGCCTGACTTATTTTAAAATGTAAAAGAACAGATCATTTTTATGTTACAGAAAGATTAAATACATTTAGTTTGTACATAATGTTACGAATTAAAAATTGAGTATGGTGTTAGGGTAAGCTTTAAATATATAATTAATGTGATATTTTACATTCCATGCGCTTTTGCTTTTTTTCTAACTATTTTTGAATCTTTTCATTGTTTTTGCTAATTATTTACAATATTTTCTTTAATTTATCTTAGTACCTCTATTAGTTTTTTATGATATATTTGTATTCTGTTCGCATTTTCCATTTCATGATTTGTCTTTATTTGTACAGGGTGTACTAAAAGTTATTTAATTAAACAACTCATAAAGTAAGGTTACCAAATATTGTTTATATAATAGTTTTTAGATTGGGCAGTTATTAATGATTATAAAAAAATCTAACGGTTTATTGGGGCTGCATTTTAATAACGTGTGCCATTTTTATTAAACAAACCTCCAAACATTTAAAAATAATGCCAAAACTATGAAGCACAATTATACAAATGATGTACCACTGGCCAAAGCGAAAATTGCACTAAAAAAACTAAAAAAGAAAACAAGTAAGAATAAAAACTAGGCATACCAAGTATCAATGTTAAACAAATACCAACATGTTTTCATACAAATAATGTTTAAAAATATTAGATTTTTTGATAAAGTGTTTAAATAGTTATTTTTTAAATAGGTGTTTTCTTCTGAGACTTTTTAATTTAACACTTTTTGGTAAATTGGCTATTCTTTATGAGTTCTACAAGCTATTAAAATTATTACCTTTACTTTAAGAACATCCTGTATCTATTTGTTTGTTTAAAATGACTTAAGTTACTTGTCTTTCAAAAAAAAAAAAAAAAAAAAATATACCCATAATTTAAACAAAAAATGGAATAGAGATTGATTTAATTTAGTTTATTAACGTGATATTTTACATTCCATTTGTCTTTGTTTTATTTTATAGATGTTAAACTTTACTTAAAATTTAACACATTAGGGGCTACTCAGAACAAAAACAAATGCTTATATTGTACAGGTTTATTCAACAAGGACTGAATAAGTTCATATTCTTGACCTACTAATATTTTGTAAAAGGTAATTATTTATTTCTACTTTTAATATACAGTGTGGACGTAAATACTCCCCCTGCGAATTTTTGTACCCTTAATTTTTTCTTTATAAATTTGGGTATGACTAATGGAAGGATAAGAAAAATTGAAAGGGGACACATTATTTTAAAGCCCCCGACGAGTACTTTATAACTCTAAAATATAAAGTCAATACATTCACCTATTATAAAATGACGTTACTCTAAAAATTACTCCCTGATTTGGATGTACCGGGTGTTATAAATTTACACAGCCCTTAAGTTTTTTATTTTTTGTCGTACAAAATAATTAAAAATATCAGTTTGTTAGGTTAACTCTGTAGTTTCCGAATTAGTCATCAGTTTTTATTATCTCTTAAGATATACAGGGTACGACTAAAAGTATGATTTTTTTATATATTATTTTATCATTAAAAAAATCTTTCAAAAACCTTTTAAAAATATGACATTTTATATACATATCTCAATTAGTTTTTGAAATATGGCCATGCAAATCTAAAGAATAATTTTTAATTTCCATTAGAATCGTAATAAACGTAAACCCCCATATTTTTTTATTTTTTAACATATAAAAGAAATAAAAACACCATTTCGTGAGGATGATTCTGTACTATCTGTATCTTTCATAAGATTTTTTTCTCTTAAGATATACAGAGTACTACAAAAGTATGATTTTTTAAAATGAAATATTCTGTGTACCATTTAAAAGATAATTTAAAGAGCGTTACAAAAATACCATATTTTATGGGTTTATCTTTAACGGTTTTGAAAATATGGCCATAAATATATAATAATTATTAATCATAATTATCCTACATAGTTGAAATTTACACTTATGGTTGTTTAGATTTGGATGACCATATTTCCAAAACTCCAAAACTAATCAATATATCATCAAATGTAGTATTGTTTAAGAGCTCTTTAAAAGATCTTTTTATTGCTCATATAATATACAGGGTGTTTCGTTTAAAAAATCATACTTTTTGTCCTATCCTGTATATTTCAAGAGATATTAAAAATGAAATTATTGATTCAGAAACTTCAGAATTTACCCAACAAACTATTTTATTTATTTTGTACGTTAAAAAATAATAAAGTTAAGAGGGTGTAAATTTATAATCGTTCATTCAGAAAATATTTTTTACTTTTTTTATAAGTATCACCATTAAATAGATCTTTAAAAGAGTTTTAAGAAAATACCACAGTACATCTACATCTAGTACATCTAAACTTTATTTTATTCGGAAATATAACCACCCAAATAAGGTATTTGGGTATTTTTATAGTACCGCCATTTTGTAGTAGATGAAGGTAAGTACTCATCAGGAGCATTAAAATAATGTGCCAAAACCCCCTTTCCATTTATTTTTTTTCTAATGATGGCGCTTATCCGTTATTAGTTTATATTCTTCCATGAGGTATTTTTATTAAAATAAAATAAGGGTACAAAAGTTAGCAGGGGAGGCTATTTACGACCAAACTGACAAGATTAAACTATCCGAAACGTCGTGTTAATATCAATATTATATCGCATATCTTTTTGTTTCAATTAAAATTATTTTCTTACTAATAATGAATTTTTGTATTTAAAAGAAAAAAACTACAAATATAGTCTTGTTTACTTCGTGTTGAATAACCCTGTATACCTTGTTCTTTTATACAAATTTTGTCTTATAAAACTGTAGTACCTATCTATACATTGTTGTGATTATATATAAATCAGTGTATATTTGTCATTATACATTGTTTACTGAAGTTTAGAATTGAAAAATGTATTATAATAGTATTTACAAAACTAACTCTTTATACTCAATAAAAATATTTATCAAAAACCCTTTTTTGTATTTCTTTTTATAAAAGGTTTTAAGATATTTAAGATTTAAAAAAAATCATGACAAAAACAAAATTTTATTATATCATACCTCACATAGGTTTGCCTCTGTATATTATGGTATATTGCTTAAAAGTAAACTGTGCCAACACCTACATTTATTTTTTTGCCAAAAATTATAGAGGGTGTTCAGAAATTAGTATTTATTCTAGCTACCTTGAAGTGCAAATTATTTGCTTATCTTAAATGAAACACCCTGTATATTATTCCATTTTGGGATTTTAGGAATAAAGATAAATTAAGTTTTTTAAAATTTTCAGAATGTCATATTCCATCGAAATAAGATAAAATATACCGGTAGTCCATTTTAAATTTTAAAGTAGTAGTCATTTCTGGTTAAACCAGAAGTAATAGAAAACAATTGGATGGACCAATCCATCCAAAATTTTGTGAAATAACGATATACCATGATTGTTTCTATATGAAAAGTTAAAAAGTTATAGGGTGGAACCACCTGTAAGAAACACCCAATATAAACCTATAATAAAATGTATAATTATGTTATCCAATAAACAAAATTACTTGGCCTATTATCTTTATAAATAAAACCAATACAACGTGTTAAAGCCGGTCCTGTTGATAACCTGTAATCAGCTATCGATTATTTTCTAGCAGGCTGTAAAATCTCATTGCGCATGACCGTTTGCACCCTGCGCAGAGCCCATACAAGGGTAATTTAGATTCTCGCTGCATTCATCCATATTATTCTTTAAATCATTGGGGCAGTACGCAGAAAGTGAACTGGGGGACAAAATTTCGACGACCAAAAAAAAAAAAAAAAGAAGGACGTTAGCTAAACAGAAAATTAAGCGGCTTAGGCGGCACCTCCAACAAACAACCCATTTTTAAGCGGTCTTTTTTAGGCTCTGATACTTTTTCGGTAAAAAATGATGGTCGTATCTGCTACGATAATTTTTATATTTGTCTTAAAACTGGCATTGGTATTTTTATACTAAAATATATTTACTTTTTACAGTTTTTGAATATTAAATTTTAAATTGCGTAAAAACAAAACTTACATTCTCAAATGGATTAAATTAAATTACAACTCTAACTTAATTGCAATTTTATTTTTATTTTACCAGATATTAGCCTTTTTCTAACAAATTATGATTTATTAAAAAAAAATCGCCTGGCATTTTGTGGTTAGGTTAAAATTTAACAAATCGAGATCCCTACTTTGGTTTTCGAAGCTTTAGACCCTTCCATTGTTTAATGGGTTGCCCATTATTAAAAGCATTTGCTATAAAATAATGTCTATACATAAACTAATAAACCCTTAAACATAAAATTAAAATGAATATAATTTGAAAAAAGATAATGTGTGTTAATTCAAAACCTTTAGTTTGTTAAAAATGTACTGTAAATATCTTTTTAACAGAAACTAAGCATCTGTCATATGTTCTTTTCAACATTAGTGTCGAAAAGTAGATTTTAACACGCTTGTGATGTTATTCGTTTTCTAAAGGATCAAAGTCGAGTTATGTCATTTTCAAATGTGGTCATGGGAAAAATAATATTCTTATAATCGCCGTGACGTCAATTAAATAAAGGTCAATGAATCCGTTGTTTTTTAAAATAACCATGGCTACATTTTTTTTAAAGAGAAAATTTAGGGTCTCCATTTTTTTATGGCGAAGCCCACAGCCAAGCATTATTTTAGAATTGAACGTGGCTCATCTTTTTACATTTTGTTTTTGGTAGGATAATTAAAATAAGGGCAGCAAAACTACAAGTCGACAAATATAACCAGACCGTTAATAGTATATTATAGGTATACACCAAGGGATTAAAGTGTGACTTTTTATCCCTTTATTTGGACTATAATTTGTCAAGGGATAAAAAGACACTGCAGTCCGGATGTTTATATATCATTTTTTGCACTTCTGTATAATTTTTACAAAAGAAGATTACAGAAAAAAATCTGTAAAATGAAGGCACTCCGTCAAAAACTAAATGTCAAGGTAATGTCTGGTGGTAGTATGGAAGGTAGAAGGAAGAAGTTCCATGTATTAAAAGTGCTCATCGAAAGGGAACAAATTAAGGTGGCGCCACAGTAGCAAAAGAAAATAATTTTCAAAGCAAGATACAAAATAAAAAGGAAAGAAATACTAAAATTTTTTACTTGCTACTGTAGCGCCACCCTAATTTGTTCCCTTCCAATGTTTTTTTCCCCTTAAAAAACCCATATAACATTTTTGGCCGGCGTTGTACATTTAATTTACTGGCATTGCCAACACTCTTTAATGGCAAGGCATTGGCAAAAAGGTATCAAAAGACGCGAAAGTGGGCAATTGGGCGTTATTAGGCCACGTGTTGCAGATAAACTAATGGAATCCGTCATTAATAAGTTATTGGCAAAAAATGCGTTTAAGATGATGGCATACATCATTAATAAGTTATTGGCAAAAAGATAACAAAAAGACACGAAAGTGGGCAAATGCAGATACTCCCAAGCAGCAAGCTGACGTCTTATTGACGAAAATTGTCGCATATACTTTTTTTAATAGCTAAAATGATGGGATATTTTATTTGAAAATTAAAATAAGAAAAACTCCTTACTGCATGCAATTTCCTTGCAATGCAAAGTACCATCTCTCGGAACACTATCCAACTTGGAGATGCAGATTTTTACACTAACCGAAGATATTTCTTTCCAAGCTAAGTGAAATCACCTACAGCAGACCGCTCTCGAATTATTTTTGTCTAATGGGTACGGTTTAGACGATAAAAAGCGAAGATATTGCAGAAACGTAGTAGTTTAATGTCCATTACGCCATCTATCGGTATGTCAAAAAAACTATTAAATATATATAATATTTTTTATTAACACGTCTTTAAAACTTTTAATAAATTTTTTAAACAAAATGTTTGCAGCTCCTAACAGTCTACTTGAATATCTTGCCTTCTCGACTAGCCATCACCAATTAATCACACAACACAAACTTATTAGGTAATGAATTCAATTTCATTATGTCTATTAAAAACTCTTTTCTTTAAAGAAGAAGCTAAAAAGCTAGAAAACCACGTAGAAAACAAATGCACAAAGCGGTCACCTTCGGTCCGAAATTAACGTAGCTAATTTTACCATCATTTTATTTTTATTCGCTCCAAAATACATAATAAACATTTTGTTTGACCTAATTTTTATTTGCATGATTTTTAACAATAAAATGTTATGAAAAAGGCCATTTCCTTTAAATTATGTAAAAAAACATAAAATAATGTTGTTTAGCTGCCATTATAAATAAAATAGATCAAAAAATTGCATTAATGTTAGTTAAATACCAATGTTAATAATCTGGTTTAAAAAGTATAAATATGCGTTGAAGGTTTGCCTTCAAAATCCAATATGTATTTGCCTGCAACAAAAACGCGTGCTTTATTTAATCAGGATTGGTATGCCGCCATTTTTGTATGCTTGCCGGCAATTCGCCTGCATGTAAAATTTATTGGCAATTAAGTGTTTATTTAGGGTTGACTTTTTAATGCGTATAAGATGTTGGCATAATATTGCCACCAATTTCCAATGCTTTACCATCAATGCCAATATGAAAAATGTACATTGCCGGCAAATAGTGGTTGCTGGGAATAGTATAGTGTTTTATCAAGAAAAAATGGGACACTTTTGTGAGAAGGTTTATGGGTTGAGGCGAAAGCTAAGCAAGTTTGGCATTTATAGTCCCAGAGCTGGTGAACCCTTTGAGTAACGTTAGGCCTGTAAAGCTAGAAATTTGTATAGTTATGAGTCATAGCCTGCCAAGTACGAAAACCATCACCTGGCAAGCATCAGCCCTGCACAACATCACCCTGTATATTTCTGAAAAATGGCCCTGTAAGCTTCTAATTTTTTCAGAATTTTGTTGATTTATAGTAAGGTTTAAAAAATTGACAGGCGTTTTCGATGAGCACAAGTACCTGCCAGGCGAACTGAAAGGTGTGGCTGATTAGAATGGCCATATTTCCAAAAGTAATAAAGTTAGATGCACCTAATATGATGTTTTTTAAATCTCTTTTTAAGATCTATTTGATGGTGAGACTGGTGATAATATACATGGTCAAATGTTTGGTTGCAAAGGATATAAATTTCTGATGTTTCGGATTTTATGTAGCATATTCAGTTTAACTGGAAGTGCTCCTAACTTCGCTATTTTACAAGGAACACCCTATATATATTTATTAAAAAACAAATGATGCCAAAAAGGGCTTATGCACTATTTTACACATATTAAATGAACCTTATATCATTTCACCGTAAAATTCAATTTCCGGTTTTACCGGAAGTGCAACAGAAATTGACGTTCGGCAATAAGGAACTTCAATAATTCAAATGGAAAGTGCTATTTTAAGCCCTAAATTTAAAATTAATACTTATTTCTCAATCTTTTTGTTAAATATACCCTATCTCCAAACCTAATAGTTTTTAAGATAAGAAAGCACTACCTGCAGGATCTTGCATTGAATTAAGTTTTTAAGCCACTCTGTAAGTAACTTTTGGAAAAAAATTAAATTATTAAAATTAACATATTTTACATGAAAAAGGCATACTTGGTAAAATTTGATTTAGGTAGCCGTTTTTTGGGATATCTGGATTAAAAAATAACTTTCTGGCAATACGGGAAGTGATTTGTTTAAATCCATATATCTCAAAATTTGTTGCCTAAATCAACTTTTACCTTTTATTTGCTATACGTAAAATGTGTCGAAGAAAAAGCATTTTTTTAATGCCTATAAAAGATACCACAGGTGGTGTCCCTTAGAGTTTACAAAAAATTGATAGCAGCTTCTTATTTCTCAATATACTTATTATTATTATTAACAAAATTATTAAAAAAAAACAAAAATAAATTTCTAACACCTTGTATATCCCTAATCGTCCACTTTTGGACTAAAGTAAGTTGTTAAAGAGAAGCACTTTGGTAAAGTAATCAACTTTAATAAGTGTTTTGTGAGGTTAGGTAGAGATTTTTATCAAGATTTTTTTAAAATGAAAAACAAAAAATAAACATAATTTCGCAAATTCTTCGTGCTTAAATTTTTAACACCGTGTATCTCCCTAATCGTCCACTTTTGGACTAAAGTAAGTTGTTAAAGAAAAACACCATGGAAAAGAAAGTTTTTATTTTGGAACTTGCAAAAAATAGTAATTTATGTAACAAGTGCATAAAGTGATTTTTTTACGAATGGGAAGTTTGACAGCACAAGCCGTTAGGCGAGCGCGGCAATTTCACGGGTAAAAAGACACTTTATGCATGTGTTACATACTATATTTTTTACACGACCGTAAAAATTTTTCCTAAAATACCATTTAATGCATGTTTTATTTATCTAAACTTATTAATTTTAATTTTTGCAGCACAGCCATTATATTGCAACAAAAAATCATAGCCTCTTTATTTTTTAAGAGACAATTTTCCTCTTCTTAACTATGAATGTATTATTTAATTATAGAAAATTGTACTTACTTGTTGTAGAAATAATACTAAAATAGTATATATTCCTTTTCGATTTTTTAGTCATTTGAATTTATTATTACTAATAATTTTCAATAATTTCTATTAAATTTATTTGCAAACTGTCAAATTTTAAAACTAGTGACACATAAACTAAACGAAATAATGACGAAATTAAAGGTACCGTTTGGTACAGTTGATGTCGCGTTTACTGTTACATTGCAGAAATTTATATTTAAGTTTATTGTAGTAGGCGTTAAAACAAAAATATAATTCAAAGGGTGAAAAAAGCTTCAAAGTGTTAAAAAAATTAATTTTCTTAACACTTTATGTAGTGTACTAGAATGGAGTACTTTAACTTCATGTTAACGATTAAAAAAACAGCATTTTTTTAACAGTCGTGGAAAAAGTTAATTTTTGGTTAGCCCCCCTCATTAAAGAATGACAAAGTTTTAAAATCGAATTATCTGTATATTTTTTGTTATGGACCGTAGGCCAGGCGCAAATTTGGTCAGTTATTTCCTCTCAGTCAACCACTCGTATAATGCTTCAGTAGAGTTGTATATGTATCGTAGTGAGCGTCAGCTGCGATGCCGACGGTAGGTTGAGCAGTAGTAACCGCTTACCCACGTAAAAAAAATATATATTTTTAGTAATTTATTCCCGATTAAAAATTTATCAAATTATGGTTGTCTTAATATTTTTAAACAAAAAAAAATGGTCAGCTGATTATACAGTGGTGGATTATATTTCAGGTGGTCACACGAACATGAAAAAAAAAAGTGTTTTCAGTGATTTTAACTTAACTAAAAATTTTATCAGATGATAGTTTATGTATTACTGGTAATAAATAAAGAAGTCAGCTGTCTATATCCTGGTTAAAAACTTGTCAGCTGGTGCCCTGAATTGGCTATTGATTATGTACTACAACGGTAAAGGGGTTTTACTTTTTATTCTTATGTATACTTGTATAAAGTTTATAAAAAAATATATATTTTTTCTATACAGAATGATTAAAAAAATAATTGAGAAAATGGAAAAAATGATATTTTAACGTTATGAATCAATCTAAAATTTTGCAAAAAAAAATGAAATATAGTTACCAGAATGACTATTAAAAAAATATATAAAATAAATAAACAAGGTAAGTCAAAAAGATTATATGTAACTTTAAAATTTTAAATTTAAAATTTATATAGTGACTTTATTTATGAACTTATCAAAATCAATATTTAACAAAAAAATGTATAGGCATATATAATTTTATAAAATATTTATTTTTAGTATACAGAATGTCTCAAAAAATTATTATGATTTTTGTAAGACGTTTTTGTTTATCATTGGTATTAAAAAAAATTACTTTAGGATATATGCATAAGTAAAGAATTTAAAAACATATAATTTAATTACACAGGGGTTTAAAAAAATTAGTATATTTATTTTATATTTGCTTAAAAATTAAAAAAATTCCAATTTATTATGTATTACAGATATTTGTATGAAATATAAATCAAAATACACATTATCAAAAACTGTAAAAAATTATTTTCGTATTTACACTTTTTTTCTATACCCCATAATAATTGAGTTGCAAAACAATTTTTGTATAAAACGAATTAAATAATTTTTTGAAAGAAACAAAACGTAATTTAAACTAAGCATTAAAAGCTACAATTCTTTCTCCCATTTAACTATCTCAGAAGCTGCAGCGGTTTCTAATGTCCCTTTACTAAACATTGAAAAAAACTCACACTATATGTTTCATTGGGCTCATTGGAAATAATGTTAAATAACTTAAAATACGTCTTTTCCCCCGAATGAAAATTTGTATCCTGATTGTGGACATGATCCTGTAGGTAAAAAAGTCAGCTGGCAGTATGCTGGGGAAAACTGGTCAGCTGATAAATTTAAATAGGAAATTGAATCTTTCGATGGGCTCTTACGTTACACCTTCTAGGCTATTGATTATGTACAAAAAAAGAGGGTAAAAAGGAACTACAACGTTAAAGGGATTTTATTGTTTCATATAGAATCCAAATGTTTTAGAAATATCTAAATTAGTAAAAAAGTTATTATACAAAAACAATTTTTTTCAAATTTTTATCACCCTGTAGTTTAAAAAATAGAATGTTTGGGACATATGTTCGTAAAAGGTTTTAAAATATTTTTTTTTATATTTATTTCTTTTTGAATTATCCTGTATAATAAATAAATAT
>JACEGR010007228.1:0-51719 GCA_014170235.1 Listronotus bonariensis | reverse complement strand
TTCGTAAGAAAAGTAAGAAACAAGTTTATTAACATGAGAATTAAATATATCTAGGTTTGGAGGGAAAAATATCTCTAACGGCTACAGGTTTTTGGGGAACTACAGGGATCCTTCACTACTTGCAACATCCAGTATTTATTTATTTATTTACGGGCAAAACCTATTTACAAATTTACAATGTTTGCAAAGAAATTTAATATTCACAATAATTAAAGTAATAAATATACATAAGTTGTACTAATAATAAATAATAATCTAATATTATCACATTACACATCACAGTTCAAGACGTATCACATTATTTTTAAATACATTAAAGGAGAAACTAAAAAGTCTTTGTCTACTCTATTTCCATTATTAAGCATTCTTATGATAGGAGAAAACCCGCCGTAATTGGTTCTATGATAATCTACAGCAAAAAGATACTGTTCTCTTGTGTTCCTTGGCGGAACCCGAAAATTGATTTTATTTAAAAGGCTTTGGCAATCAATGTTTCCATTAATCAATTTAAACAGAAAAAAATATCAGCCTTGATTCTACGTTCCGCCAAGGAATCCAAGACCAGTCTATGTCTTCGAACATTATAGGATTCCGGGGTAAAGTTAAATTTAAATGAAATAAGCCCTGTGTACCTTTTCTGTACTCTCTCGATGTTTTGTATATGTACTGCATAAAAGGGTGACCACACACAGGAAAGGTACTCTAAGTTTGATCTGACAAGAGTTTTATAAATATTGTTCAAACTATTGATGTTACGGAAATCCCTAGTGTTTCTACACACAAAACCTAACAACTTTTGATTGAAGATTTGTTTACAATATGTTCATAGTGGATATGGAAGTCTAATTTAGTATCTAAGTGTCAACCTATTGAGTCAGTAAATAACTCCCTTTTTTGGTATTGGCGTATCCCTCGCCCTTAGAGTATCCCAATCCGAACTCTGATCATTTTAAAGCTCCTGAGGAGTACTTTATAACCATAGAATATAAAGTCAATACCTTAACCTACTACAAAATGGCGGTATTTTAATAATTACCTAAATGCCTTATTTTGTTGGACATATTTCCGTAACTAATAAAGTTAGACATAATTAATGTGATATTTAAATCACCATCTGAATATTATATCACTATTAAAAAAATATTTCATAGAGCTTTGAGAATATACTTCATAAATTATTAAATAAAATATATATAAGTCTATCAGTTTCGAAAATATAGCCCATCCAAATATAGTGTTCAGGTATTTATTATTATACCGCCATTTTTAGTAGGTAAAGATACTGCTTTTATATTGTAGGGTTATAAAGTATTTGATTTTTAAAATGATGTATCACAAGACCCCTCTTTTAGTTTTAGTTTTATCTGTCAATTAAATAAAGTTTTAACTTTTTAAATTAATCCATTTAATAAATAAAAGGATAGGGGACAATAAAGAAATGCAGTGTATAGAAATACAAGTGGGTCCTCGTATTAAATAAGAGTAAACTATTAAAAAAATGTGGGGTAACAAGATTCTGTATCACCCTGTATAACGTACGAGTAACTCCTTCAAAAAAACACAAAGAAATGTAGATATAAAAATTCTATAATTATTTGCAGATTAATTTTAAAATAGATAATAAACAAACAAATTACGTGTGTATAATGATCTGATAATAAAACTTAAGTTACAGGCAATTAAAATTTTATATAGGTACTTTCTCCAATATATTAAAATAAAAATTATGTTTTCTTTAACTATTTTTTTATACATGGTGGTCCACCATATTCGACACGGTCTATAGGCAGATACCCATAAGGTTTTCAAAAAAAGTAAATTGGGGACCAAATACAGGTCTGATAAGGCCACAGTCTAAAATAATTTTGGCCTATACAGAATGTTCCAAAAAAACTATATTTTATCGGAGTTTTAGAATTTAGCTAAAAAATAACCTAAGTTTATTGGGAGTAGCAAGTGTCTAATTTTATTTGTTATTTATTATAAAAGTAAAATTATTTTTTGAATGCCCTGTATAACATTTCATATTAATATAACATACGTATGATATAGCAGAGTTTTTCTAATATTATGACCAATTTCAGGGGTTAAAAAGTTAATAGTGTTAAAATAAAATTAATTTAATTACATTTCTGCATTTTGAAAATAAAAAATAGATATCACAAAAACGAATAAAATAATACACTTGGTACCATCAATAAACATGTGATATTTTTGGTAGATTCTAAAACCGTCTTAAAAATAGGGTGCTACATTAAAAATATTGACACTTTGATACGTCACACTTTGTTGGGACACCTTGTAAGTATAGGTCAAAATAATTTTAGACTGTGCCTTATCGGACCGTTATACGTTCCCCAATTTACTTTTTTCAAAACCATATGGTTATCTAGCTATAGACCGCCCCGAATACGGTGGACCACCCTGTGGATTCAATATTCAAAGGTCAATTTAGCTATATATTTTATTTTTAGATATTATACTAGAAAAAAACAATCTCTTTGTCTATTTTAAATGGCAAATGATAATGTCAACAATCATCATCATCAAACTTCTATATTGTAAAAAAAGTATAATAATGATTCATTCGATCTATGGATTATTCATATCATTTATCTAGCATGCATACTGGATATTATCCACCTTTATTTATTTATTTGTTAAAACACCTAAATATTTATTAATTTAACCAATTTTAACAATGTTGCTTTTAAATACAGGGTAATTCGTAACTACGGGAAAAAAGTTAAAAGGTTAATTCTTATGTCATATAATGAAAAAAAAAACCTCTTTTAAACATATGTTCGGAGTTGCTTCGTTTCTGATATACAGGGCGTTAAAGTTTTTGCAAAAAGTCTGGATTTTATAAATATCTTAAATAGATACTTTTAAACCGAGGTATTTTAAATTCGGTACACTTGTTTATTGTAATAAGGCGCTTGTAAAGCTTTAACTGTGCAGTGGCGTCTTCGTGGGCAGCAGAAAAAAGTACGCCACTGATTTTTATGTAAATTTTATATACAGGGTGATTCAAAAATCGATCACGAAACTTAAGGGGGTGATTCTACTTGACAAAATAAGGGTAGAGCTTCATATACATTTTTTCCAAATGTCATTCGTTTTCGAGTTACAAGCCGTCAAAGTTAAATTTTTATTTTGGTTTTTTCGCCATATTGCATTTATTTTTTAACCAATCCAGTTGATATTTGGCACACAAATCGAGCTTTGCAGATTCTAAAATTTTAAGACAAAAATACTTTTTTTAATACCGCCAGAGGGCACTTTACCTAAAACTTAAAATTTATCTACTTCATAACTTTTTTATTTTGACAGATATCGCAAAGCTGGGGGCGCCATCTTATAGACAATCAAAAACTTAAAAAATAAGGTACTCTTTATTAAAGTCGATAAACCTCACCGTTTAAGCACCAATAGACATCAAAGTTTTCATCAATTTCAATCAAATTACCTACATACATACAGTGTGTCCAGTAACTCCATGTTCCAAAATTATTCGCGATCAAAGTGGATCAAAATTTAGTCGGACATCCTGTATTATATTTCAAAGATACAATTCCTTTGTTTGTTTTAAATAGCAAAAGATAATGTCAACAATTAATATCATTAAACTTATGTACTTTAGCTAAAGTTAATGATTCATTTTGACAATAATCTAAATGGATTAACTGGATATCTATTATTTAAATGTGAACCTTAATAATATATTTGCTTATGCCAAAAAATAACCATAAATATTGTAAAATAAACTTTTCAAGTGTAAAATCTGCCCTTAGTTTTCTTAACAACATCCTGTACCAACCTGTATAAACTTAAAACATTCTTAAAATCATTAAATAAACTTATACAGTGTGGTCCATTAGGTGTGCAGTAAATGGGAAACTTTTTTATTTGTAATTGGTCTAAAAATTTTATTCTTTATAAAAGTTAGAGCATGATCCCAAACTATATTAGCAGTTTTCAGTTTTATTTAAAGTCTAGGGATATACAGGGTAGGACAAAAAAATTGGAAACTACTTAAAAGTAATAAATGTTTAAAAAATAATATTAACAATGTTTGTTTGTTAGATGGGCGATTTTTAAATGCAAATATTTTAAAAATAGTATATTTGCTTTTATACAGAAAATATTTTTAAAGTACTAAGTTAACTATCCTTGCAACAAACTAGAGGTTAAATTCAGTTAAACTTTACAAAAAAGCCTTTATTTATTTAAAACTACCCGACCAGTGCCCACTTCGTTGGGCGTTAATTTGATTAAACTTTTTGTCTAATCATAATAAAATAAGCATATAGCGCTCCTGAATATTGTAGCTTTCTGATTGAAAAAGAATTTTTATAATCGGTTCAGTATTTCCGAAGATTACCAACCAACAAACAAACAAAATTATAAACTTTACCCTTTTTATAAAATTAGTATATGTAGTATTATAAGATCGAAATTACAAAAATATGTATGATACGGGGGTAATTCAAAATTTTCCAAAATAAAATAAAAATTCGAAAAAGAAGCAATGAATTAGTATTTAGCCATAACCTTTAATTTGAAAGAACTTTTTTATTTGCCATTTTGTTAAACTGACCACTGCTTATAGAGTGCATTATTTGTGAACGGCCCAATAAAAAAAAACTTTGGGATATGAAATTAATGCACTATTTTGGAATAAAATTGGCAGAAAAAAAATTCAAGATGGCTTCTGGGCTCCTTCTTAGAAAAAAGTTAAGAGGATGCCGTACACGTTAAATTGAGCTAAAACGCGATTTGCTGCCGTTTTTAAATATTTGTTTTGGAAAAAGTTGTATAGGTATAGAAAAGTTTTTAAAATGATCCAAAGATTATCGGAAAGTTAATTGAATTTTGGTAATGTTTATAAATTAACACATTAAATTTCACAAAATTACTAAACCGTAATAATTACCACTTTCCGATAATCTTTGGATCGTTTTAAAAAACTTTTCTATATACAACTTTTTCAAAATAAATATTTAAAACACGGCAGGGAATCACGTTTAGCTCAATTTAACGTGTACGGCATCCTCTTAAATGGAAAGGGTCCTGACGAGTACCCGGTAACCCTAGCATATATAGCTAATATCTTCCCTAACTACAAAATGGCGATACTTTAAAAATTACCTAAATACCTGCTATGGATGGTCATATTTACGAAACTATATAATAAAGTTAGATGTACTTAATATGATATTTTCTTAAAGCTACTTAAAATATTTTTTAATGGTGATACTGGTGTTAATATACAGGGAGGAGAAAAAGTATATATATTTTTAATGTGTTTTGTCTCCCCGTGGCCTAGTGGACAGAGATTTGATCTTCGAAGCCAGAGGTCGGCGGTTCGATTCCCAGCGGGGAGACATATTTAGGTAGTAGTTATTTAAAAATAACGACCGTGGTGGCACTACCGCGTTGTCTAAAAGGTACTGTGAAATGCAACTGCATGTTTCAGTGCTTGGACAACGTTGACGGAACAGGGGGAACGATGTGTTAAACATCTAATAACCCGGCACCCACGGTACTCTGGTATTTAGGCATAGACCTTCGTGGGATGTCAAAAAGATAAAAAAAATGAAGAACCCTGTATATTATTATATCACCATTTAAAAGATCGGGAGCTTAAAAATGTCACATTAAGTATATCCAACTTTATTGGTTTCGGAAATGTAGCCATCCAAATCAGGTGTTTAGGTAGTTTTTAAAGTTCCGCCATTTTGTAGTAGGTGAAGGTATTGACTTTATATTCTGGGGTTATATGTACTCAACAGAAGCTTTAAAATTATGTGCCACAAGAGCCCCCTTTTTCATTAATTTTTTTTCCAAAATGGTGCCCAGCAGCCATCTTGAAATTTTTATTTGCAATTTTACTCTAAAATATAGTATTTACACAACAATTTCATATCACAAAGTTTAATTTTTTAAACTGGTCCGTTAAAGAAAAAAAAGAGAGGAACATTAAAGAAATGCACTGTACAGTTTGGAATCATGCACCAACTTTTTTAAAAATAAAATTTTCTGAGAAATTGCAAATAATAAAGTTTTCCATTTGTTGCACACCCAATGCTGCGTTCAGACTTGCAACAATTCGCCGCGCCGAATAGCGCGCCACATAACCCCACATGGATGTGGACGTGGACGAAATTCACGTCGTTCCAAGGGCTTGGCAAATGATTCCGCGGTGATTCAGAGCTTTTCTGTTTTTTGCAACAAAGGAGCGCGCAAATAGGTTGGGTTTTTTGAATGGATGTTTGGCGAATGGTTGCAAGTCTGTACCAAACTGTTTTATTATTAGTGTTACACACTACTGACAGACAGTTAAAACTTACTTATTTCTGTTATAATTTTCAATAGCATAGTTAAAACGATGAAGCTCTGAAGCTCTGTGAAAATCATCATCTTCTTCTTCTGTATTGCAAATATTGCACACCTGTAAAAAAATACGAGTCAATAGTTACCTAAAAGAAAAAATATTTATTTGTTGATCATTCCTTTAATTAAAAAAAATAACTTTATTACTTGGAGTGAAAAATACATGCGATACTTTCAGAAATTACCTGAAATGTAGTAGAAATACTTGTTTCGTTGAATTGTAGGTAAAAACGCTAAAAGAGTTTTTACTCTTATTACCTATTTTTTTCTAAAGGTTTTGGATTCCAATAAGTACATTTAACAGTGTATACTGAGTTATGCTGTTTTTTAAAATTGCTCAAAACCTTATTACTAATTTCTATATTTTTTTGCACCAGGGCGCAAGTCACCCTGCAGGGCAATTTCTCTTTATGCACGGGATGACAGAAGACCCAGGAACGGCACTGGTTGTAACCTCGTAAAACGAAGCTAGATACAAGGAAATACATGAGACTAAAAAGTTGCATTTTTTGCTAAATCGAAAAAATATACAGGGTGTCCCAAATATACTTATACACGAAATAACTACGCCCCTGTACAAGATACAAAAATAACCCTTAATAAAAAATGTTAATTCAGATACGCTCTTTTAACTGACAGTGCTAGTTATAATACAAGGTGTCTCAAAAACATTATTTTTATTGTCAATTGGGTTTTGTAAAATGCAATACCCTGTATATTTTAACAAATTTTGATTCTGTATTAAATTCTACATTAAAAATGTATAACACACTATACATTAATTAATAATGGGTTTTGAGATATCAACAGTATACCAGCATACTGGTAATATCTCAAAAACCAGCGTGGACGTATAGTTTGTTATACACTTTTTGGATGTAGAATTTAATACGGAGTCAAAATTTGTTAAAATATGCAGGGTGTTCCATTAAAAAAACTTAACTTGTAAATAAAAGTCTGTTTTTGACACACCTTGTATATTAACACTGGTTCTGTCAGTAAAATGAGTATATCCAAATAAACAATTTTTATTTTAAGTTTATTTTTGTATCTGGTACAGAAGCGAAGTTATTTTTAGAGTTAGGACACGCTGTATAAACATTATGAAAATTCAGTGGCGAACCTTTTTCTAAATAATATTAGCTGTTTCGCCCACCAAGACGCCACTGAACCCAATCATTTTAATCTAGGTAGAGATTTACAAGTGCCTTATTAAATTAAGTAATAAGTGCACCAACTTCCATTGAAATCGCTTAAAGGGTATTTAGGATATAAAAAATACCGATAAACTTTAACGCCATGTATCTCAGAAATGAAGCAATTTCGGACATATGTACATATCGATACCCTGATTCGCAACTCGGTTAAATTCATTTTCGTTCAAAATAAAAGTTAGTTACTTGAACTATTATAAGATCTAAATCAAAAGAATTTCTATGGTTTCTTTACCTAAAATTACTTTAAAAACATTTATCTACGTAACAAATGATAAAAAACTCTTTTTTAAATTATTTTTATATGATTTATAAAATATTTTTGTCTCGGCTGTAAAATTTTGTGGATATGGAGTTAGACGATTTGCGAATTAAAGTATCGATATATGTTTATACAAACTTTTTTATATAAAAAACATAAGAAATCACTCCTTTGGGTTTCGTATCGTAATTAGGAAACACCCTGAGTTTTTGTTTGTTTTTTTTTTAATATTGCTATTCACACTTGTTCGTTACGCCTAAAATATGTTTATTATACATTTTATATTATTTATTATTATATTTATATTTATTATTTTATCTGACCTGTGTATTTAAATTATAATATTTTTAGACATTAATTTATAAACTTAACTAAACTAAGTTAAAATTAACTACAAATGAAACATTTTTCTTTGCTTGTTGTTCCGAGTAGCTTTAAAATTTTAAGAATACTTTCTGTTTTCGTTATTCGAAAGCAGTGGTAATAAAAAGTCCCACTAATAAAATAAGTAACCACTACGAAACTCTAAAATAACGCACATCAGGTCTATATTCAACAAAAATAGTGCTATCATCCATTTTCCAGTCGTACTGTCAAGCAACCCTATAAAATTTAATGGTTTTCCCAGAAAATCCCATTTAAATTTGTAATAATTATTACCTCTGCATTTGTGACAAAAAAAAATCAGCAATTTCAACAATGCTATTCCAAATAATTTATTTGCAGTGTCACCTGCTTGACTAATAAGCTTTAAAATATTACGTGTGATTTGTGTTTGGGTAATTTGAGATTACCAATTATTTTAATGGGGTTTTGCAACATTTATTTTACTATGCAAATGTTCAAAATTATGGTTTAAATATTTATCTGCTCAACTGGAAGAAAAAGATCAAAATCTCAGTTGGTACATTAGCCTAGTTTACATGGGCGTACTAAAAGGGGGGTAAACGGGGTAATAACCCCCCAGAAAAGTTGAAAAATTTGTAAGAATTATTACACATAAGGTTGACAAGAGAAGTTTGTAAGTAGGAAGACCTTGTAATTGCTTTTTGGTAGCACAATATGATGTTTTAGGACAATGAAAAGTCAGTATATATGTTTTTTTAAAGGCGAGGACCTTTCTTTTTACTTTTTAATTTTTTTTCGCTACAAAACGAGGTTAAAACATACTTACATACTTTATCCATAGCATTCCTCCCACCTCCCTAGGAAATTAAATTATGTACGCCAGTGCTAGTTTACACGGCGAGAATCAATTAAGTCTGTGGATTAAATTAAGGACCTATTTTTCTTAGCACACAAATACCATGGAGATCGAAAAGTGCATGTAGTGCTTCGGGTTGACGCTGCATTGTCAGTTAGTTCATAATAATAACGCATTTATACAGAGTATTCCATTTAGGAGAAAAAACACTGCATATTGTCTGACTTTCCCCGTACTTTTAAAAAAAATAAAGATAGCCAAATAATCTTAGTCTCTAGGCCTATAATGAAATGGACTTCAACATTCATACCGCCATATATGGAAGCGGCGCTTTAACCCAGCTTGTCAATGTCAAATGTTTTGTATATCGGACTGAACGACGAATCGGACCGAAGACTTCTTTTTGCCGGACAAGTTTACCACAATGTTTAACATGCAATTTTTAAACATGTTGTCAAAAATGGTAAAGTATAGAGTCATTAAAACCATAAGGCTTAAACACGTTTTGGGTATCAGACTAGGTGGGTTAATCCATCATTACTGGCCCAGGGATTATGTGTTATTTAATAATTATAGAAACCCAATTGCATGAAGAACAAAAGACCTAAAACATAAATTTTGCGTTTCTTAAATGGAATACCCTATTTTTTATTAAATTTTTAGATTCTATGGTCAATTTTAATATTTTTAAATAATGGTACTATATTTCTATCTTTAACTGTTTTTGAATTATTGACGCTTAAACTGACAAATTTTCTATAAAAAGTATCTTTTTTGCTTCAATGACATTTTCTGGACACTTGTAATAAAATTCCGTTATTATTTGTTGTTTTTATTTAACAAATAATTCATTATGATCAACGAAAATAAAATATCTAAAATAGGTAAATATTTTAAACACTAAAGTATTAGGTAATCACCTGTATTATCTGTATTTTATATGGATTTACAGGTTGTTTCTGAACAAATTCGAAAAAAGTAGGTGATTCCTTGAACAAAAATCTTTTTTATCTATAAAACAAAAAAAAAAAAAAAAAACGGGTAATGTCAAATAAAGTAATATTACAAAGGCCTTAATAAGTACAGCAGGTAAATAGATTTATTTATAAAATAAATTTCCCTGTCTCAATAGGTTATGATTAATTTTTTTATTTGAAGTTGGTATGTTTAAAAAAAAAACACAGAAGTTAAAAAATCTTCACTTGTAATACCACTAGTGCTAAATTTATTTCCGAAAATTTTTTAACGCCACGAGTATTTAAAAAAGAAAAATTTTTAAAATATTCGTGGCCGAGATAAATTTCCCGTAATACTTTAAGCATGTGTGGTATTCGGTAAGAAAATTTCACACCAAGTTTGTGTTAAATATTCTTTTAAATTAATATTTGTAACTTTCACACGAGCTTTAAACTTTTACTATAAAATAAATATTTTCCATTTTACCAATTATTGTAGTTGCAAATATATGTAATTTTAGAGCTTATCATTGTTTATTCTTTTATATTATATATACCTTATATTACTACAGTTGGTAAAAATGGTTTATTTTAATTTTTTTAGACCCATACCTTGCTTTCGTTTGCTCTTCACTTATGTCTAGTACTTCAGTCTTATGAAATTATTTTACTAACTGTAGTTGTATAAAATTGTCATTTAGGGTCTTAAAACCTCACATTACTTTATATTATGTTATGTCTGAAATACTACAACTGGTACAAAATAACATTTTCTTTAATTATGTATGTGAATGACAGACATGACGTTAAAACAAATTCAATGATTATGTCAAAAAATTTCACTATAATTCGCTCCAGGGTACCCCAGGTAGAAGAAAATTTCCGATAAATACTTGTGTTGTCATGGTAATGCAACCAAAACTACACATTTGATTGGTCAATAAACAGTGGTGTGGAATTTTCAAAATAAATCCGGCTATTCAAATTTATATTTTTGGAAATCACTGTGTAATTTTCTCTTTAAACTTGGTTAGCAAGAACAATAGGGGTAGTCTCTTTCCACCACTTCCATTAATTCTAAAAAAGTGCAAAATTACTCAGAAAGTTAATTTAAAAGCAATATTTCCGTATCATTATTCTAACGCTTTTCATTTTTAAAATTTGAAAAAAACCTTATTTTTCCGCCATTTTTTTACCGCGATATCTCCCTAATGGTTGATTTTGACCCTATGTTTATAAAGCACACTACCCTTTGTTTTAAACAAGAAATTACGTCCTAAAATATTTCACATTTCTTTCGAGACACCCTGTATATTAATCAACTGACACTTAATTTATGAATCAATTTAGTTAAGGATATTATCTAATCAACATTAGGTGGAATACTGTAATTTTTGGGTGCTTACATCAGAAAAAGTAAGCCTGACGTCATTTAGATCATGAACTAAAAATTTGGCCCTAAATATATGAGTCATGGGCGTCGCCAGGATTTTCAAATGATTTTATCTAAAATCTAAGGCATGGGGCCTACACCAAATTTATATATGTATAAGATGCTTTTGATGCTAAGAAGAATACTTTGGTAAAGAAAATTTTTATTTGGGAATTTGCAAAAAAAAAAAAGTAAATTTTTGTTTGACACCCCCCTAGAAATATCTAAGTTTTGGAAGTGAATTTTCTATTTGTATTTTTGGATAAAATTCTATTGACAAATTCCAAATTTTGCAAAAGTATCTGTATTTTTTTAAAAACTATTGCCAGTTGATATAATCCACGCTAATTTTTTTTTATGCAAGTTTTTCAGATGCCTCGAATTATCAGAATTTGTGAAATTTAAGATTTGGCGATAAAATTTGATTAAACACCGAAAATTCCAAAATTAAAAATTTTCTTTACCAAAGTGGTCCTCTAAGCATGAATAACATCTGGTATAAATTTGGTATGGGTCCCATGTCTCAGTTTTTAGACAAACTAAATTTGAAAATCCTAGCCACGCCCATGATGAGGGTTCTGTAGATTAATATTAGAACAAATACACTGTTATATTTTTATTTTTATAAAGCCTGATTTTTCCACATAAAAATTGTTTGGCAATATAACTGGAGCTCATATGAGGAGCTTTTGATAAAACAACATTATTAGAATCCCTCACTACTTTTCCTGCGTTTTTTCTATTAATGAATTTTGAGAAGGTCTTTATTGAAAACATATTATATTAAAATAATATAATATATTGCAATTAAAAACAATTTTACCCATAAATAATAAAACACGGAGTAAAAATTGTGAGCTACTCATAAAATTGTGTTTTATCAAAAACTACATTTTGATTTGAAGCTCGTCATATACCAAAGTAAAAGTAAAAAAATAGCTTTATTGTCACATGACATGAAAATATCATTGATAAAGCCATATTTACACCCACAAATGGTTAGTGTTTCAGCTTTCAGCCTCACTTGACTGTCCAAAGGTAAAAAAAATTATACTAATATTAAATACTAGTATTAGTGTTAATTTTGCAGAGATGAATGTGTAGAGTTATCATTCTGAGAGTAATCCATTGGTTTTGACATTTTCAATGCTATCTTACTGGTGTTAGATGATTGACTAAGGTTTTCCTCTGTGGAAACAAAGTAAATTGTTTATTTCGGAAACCAGTCAACTGACATTTTTGGCAAATATAAGATTCACAGCGATTTTCAATTGTATTATGTAAAATCACATTTTTATGTAAAAAACGTTTATCCATCATGCCCTTGTAGGAATTTAATTTTGAAACCAGTCAAGTGATGGTGCATATGTTTCTGAAGTAAATTTTATGGTCATTCCTTGATAATCTTGTATGTTAACTTGATTAAATACATCATGATATACCAAGTAGGCTGAAATGATCCTGAAAGGTAGTAAAACAGACCATTTTACCTACCAACATGTTACCAGTGAGATTACATAGTAAAGGTGAAGGAAATAATCAAAAAAGACTGCTGTTTTTTACCAAAAATTAAATAAAGTGCACTGAACTGGTTTCTGAAATAAATGATTCAATTATATGGAAAATTAAATGGTGTAGTTAGATAAAACTCACCTTTATCTTCTATATCTATTATTTAGTTATAATATTTGGCTTAATGTCAACATTATTCTGTCTCTGAGTAATGTTAATCCAAGTCATGTAGTTTATCACAATTCAGTGAAAAGTTGGGTTGTTTTTATACCTACATTAGATGTGAACCTCTAAGGTTTTATAGTTTAATGATACTTCTTAGCAAAAGAAGTATTTTTGTATTATCCTTAAAAGGAGAAAGCTTGATACAAAGTTCTCTTTGTTATTCTGGAAAGTTAACACTAGTTTATACCCTATCTAATTCAAACACATACTCTTACATCGTACCACATTAATTATAAAATGACAAACTTACTAGGGTACCCCATTTCTGAGTAACAAACGGACCTTTAATTGATGTTTCTTCACATGATTTGATTACATGTATGTGTATAGGAAGAGACAACAAATATAATTAAAAACCACTATAAAGAAAACAAGATTTTTTAAAAACTTTTTCCAATATCTACACTTTTGTGTAATATCATTTTATTCTCCTCATATTTAAGCTTAACCAGTAAAAATAAACAATATTAACTTACGTAAACCATTTCCGCTATTAATTTTGCAAATGCTTTCTCAGCAACAACCGAATTCACAGGTATTTCCCAGATATTAACCTAACATTTGCACTACAATTTTGTCTGTTTCGATGCCAATTCAACTAATCAACGCTGAGGAGTAACAACAATGTTTAGTTAAAATATAATTTTCAGGTAACTTAAATTGATTACGCCAGATGTGATTAAAAACAGGTAAAAACCCAAATAATAGAAAGAAATCCCGAACCAAAGTTTATTATTTCGGCAGATAAAGATAAACAAAAACGCCAGGTTGCCAAGTTTATTGTAATTTTTTTACACGAACCTTGGGTTTCTATCAGGCGCACAGTGCATCGAGTTTATGGGATTGTTGGACAAAATTAATATATTCAAAACTTATAAAGATAGACGTATTAGATGTGGAATTTTTGTAAAGCTCTTTGAACGATCATTATAATGATGATTAAAGCCTGATTTATAGTTTCAGTAACGTAAGACTTAAGACTTAAAACTTTAAGCCTGATTTATAGTTTCAGTAACGTAAGACTTAAGACTTAAAACTTAAGCGTTAAGACGTAAGAAGTAAGCAGTAATGAAAAGTCAATTTATAGTTTCTTAATTTAAAGTATCTCCTTAAGGTTTTTAGGTTATGAATATTGTTGTTGTCATTTTTAAAAATATAATAATAATTTTATAAAATATAATTTAGGTTGATTGGCTCTATGCTGTTTACAAAAGGACATCAACGACAACCAAAATAAAATTTAATATAAAATGGCCCATAAATAACCAAAAAGTAGCGGTAAGACTTAAGAAATAAAAATAAACCATTTCTTACTTCTTACGTCTTACGGCTTAATTCTTACTGCTTAAGTTTTTGGCACTATAAATTATCAGGTTACTTGTCACATGTTCATTTTTCTTACGGCTTAACGTTAAGTCTTAAGTCTTACGTTACTGAAACTATAAATCAGGCTTAACTATACAGGGTGTTGCATTTAAAAAATGTGTCCTACTCTGAATATCTTAGAAAATAATAAAAAATTAATAATTGACTCAAAAGCTACAGACTTAACTTAATAAAATGACATTTTAATTAATTTTGTTGAATAAAAAAGAAAAAACTTTGGATAGCAAAATATAAATTTATAAGTGGACTTTTGGTTGTAATATTTATACTTTCTATATGAAAAAACTTTGAATTTTTTTATAATTAACGAGTTTTACTAATTAATTTTTGATCATCAGAATCTTGGATGTTTAAAGCATTTATCCCTATTATATATTTTTTCTTGACCCATTACCGAAACCCACTCTTTAAAACAGTTCCCGTAGACACAGCTTAAACAAGATAAAGGCCGAAGGTCTCTTCCAGAGTAAAAACGATCTTGCCCCTCTCCCTGCACATTTTACCTTTTATACTTAAACTACTATAAAACTGAAGCAAATATGCCTCTGGTAGGTGTATGCTCTAAGACTATGAGCAAAAATTTTCATGGAAAAACGGTAAGGATCAAACATTCGGCAACACTGGGGCACGTGTGAGGAAAAATTTAGGGATGGGCAAATATTATAAAGGCATTGTTAGAGATGGGTGGTTGTTATTTGTGATTTATAAAATTAATGGAAAAAAGATGAAAAAGATCTCACAACTGTCCTTTTAAAATTTGCCAAATTAAAATAAAAACTGTAGATAATATGTCCTTATTGTTGTTAAGTATTTTTAAAATATTTTATTATACTTTTATCTATAAATTCGAGTAGGTATAAATTATATTTTTAAGTTTTAAAAATCATTAATTAACAGTACTCACAGTACTGCTTTTCCAATTGGTTAAGGAAGAGTAAAATATTATATTTTAACATATGTATATATTTTCACTCATTGTGTAAAGACTGCTGAAAGACCATTTTATTAAAATGTTTCTACATGTCTGCAAAAAACTTGTTGAAATTTAATCACGAAGAAATAAGTCTCTTGTGCCTGTTTCCACCAACTTTTAGGGGTGCCCTAACGCTAGGTAGATAATAACTTATGGTAACCTAATGTAAGTTATTTCTCTACTTAGCGTAAGGGAACCTCTAAAAGTCGGTGGAAACGGGTATTAATGCCATAGGATGCCTTAAGGTGTAAGGACGCCTTAAGAAAGCACTATGAATATGACCCCTTAGTAAAATGAAATAAGCACTCAGATAAAGGCAATTTATTTATTTTTAAACTATCTACTCCATGAAGTAATATTACCGTGGTCTTTAAGACTTATACCAGCACTACCCAAATTACTTCTAAGATTATCACAAATTATTAACAATTCTTTATTTTTTTTCTTCAAGACCTATATTTCTAACTTCCTGTCTAAAACTTAACTAATATTTCTATTAATTCTGTATTATCTTCACTTTTTTACTTTTCCTAGACTCCTCAAAGTCCAAACCAAATATATTTAAAATATTATTAACAATTTTTTTAAGTGCTACTAGGTGATATAAATCACTATGAACATTTTGAGAAGTAGCTGTTGAATGTACCATTGAATTAACTTTGGAAACAATTTGGCTTAAGGTTTGAATCACCAATGGAGTATTAAAGTCATCAGAAAATGAGTTATGAATATCTTCTACAGAATTATGAAGTAACTGACATAATATGTCTCCATTTAAGGAAGGCCTTAAAAACCACCTTCAACTTCTTTACAAGTATTTAAAAAATTCCTATACACTTTTAAAAGATTATTCGATGTCTCTATCAAATCTGAGCTGTATTCAACAGGGCTAAAATAATGTGACATAGCACAAGATAACCTAAAAACTTCTGGTTTCGTGTCTTTTAACAAGTCCTGAATAGATATGGTATTTTTAAGACTTTTAGACATTTTTTCAGAGTTCTTTAAATGTAAATGTCCTGTATGAATCCAATAATTCACCCATTGTTTACTTTGGTGATATGCACAGCTTTGTACCTCTTCATTTTCATGATGTGGGAACCTCAGATCTAACCCCCTGCATGGATATCAATATTATGACCAAAAAATATCAGATGCTAAAGCAGAACACTCTATATGCCATCCAGGCCTTCCAGCACCCCATGGACTATTAAAAATGGTTCATCATTACTTTTGGAACTTTTCCACAAAGCAAAGTCTGCTGCAGATTTTTTCATGGGATTATTATGGTCTGGTAAAGACTCTCCAATGTTTTGAAGTTTTCCATAAATTTGTCCACTTTTAGAAACATCAAAATAAACCGAGTTGTCTTGCGTTTATAGGCAATACCATCACTTTCAAGTTTTTAATAAATTCTATAATTAAAGGAATATTTTCTGTTACTCTAACAACAATATCAGGTCTTGGAATTCCTAAACAATGTATATCATTCCAGAATTCCTTTTCATACCTTTCACGATACCTCCTGGTAGTGAGCACCCATCTGAAGTGCTTTTAATAATTTTATCATCAATATCCGTAATGTTCATACAAGTAACTAAATTTAACCATAGTAGTTTTTGAGTATTTTCTGGATAATATCTAATTTAACATAACAACTTGCATGTCCTATGTGAGAGCTATCATAAACTGTGGGCCCACAAGTATACCAAGTAACAACATTCTTATTATTAACTATAACGGGCTCTTTTCGCCTTGTAACACAGTTATAAATTTTAACTGAAGTTCTATGTCCTTCTGGTAATGTCCATGTGTGGGTTCAATCTACTTAAAATTTTAAATCTGTAACGAAAACTAAGAAGTAATCCGTAATTTTGCGAAAACATTTTGCAACAATTAAATAATTTACTAAGGTTATGTTTATATTTTTACTACGGTTTTGGAGATTTCTCAGCTTAGGATTATGATATTAGAAAGCCTTTCATAGATTTTTCTACAAACAGGAATTCCAGATTTTACGATAAAAGATGTTGAAGAAAATGTCTTTGTTTACATCTGACACTGACAGTGACATGTTTCAAAAGCCATCAAAAAAGATCAAATTGGGATCAAAGTTACCAAAAGCTAGAGTTTTTAAAGATGTGTGGTGGTTTTACGTGTTCAAAAACGCTCTAATAGCTCTAAATGTACTTTATATTGTGAGTAAAAATATATACTACTATAAAACCTTTGTGTGACATACATATTTCTTTTAGGTCGTAGCATTTATTCTAATTGGAGTCGCAGTTTATGGAAGGGCCGCATCCCTAGTCACTAATTTACCGATTGTAGGGGTATTTTAGCATGTGGCATTATATTAATTCTTATTTCAGTACTGGGACTGATGGGGCTGTAAAGCATCACCAGGTTGTGCTATTTTTTGTATCCTTTTTTAGTTCTAAAAGTGACCATGTAAAGGATTCACTGATAAAACTGGATTGTTTGTATTGAAAACGAGAAGATAATTTATAATGATTTTAAGTGTATTTAAAAAATATATTAAGCCTTTGAATAGATAACATTGGTATAATAGCTTTGGTAAACATATGAAATAAGTTTATCCTTGAACAAATATTTCCTTGTGTTAAAAGTAGGAAGTTATTTAAATTTGTCCCAATTTGGTTAATTGTAACATTTTGTCTTAAAAATGTAATGTTCTTATTCAGGAACTATTGTATTTAAGCCTTTAAAATAATTTTTAAGTTATAGAATTTGTCTGTTGGATTAATTAATTGTTTATATTTTTTAATGTAGGCAAACCTAATTATTTAAAAACCCAATACTTGATGCTAAAAAGATTTTTATGAAACATATTTTAAATGTACTGGATACATGAAATAACAAAATTATGAAAATACTTTAAGCTGCCAGCAATTTGGACAAATTTGTTTTTTTAAATATAATTTTACTAATTTTCATACTGAAATGTAGGAACTGAAACTAAACGAAAATACTCATCATTTTATATAAATAAAATTTATAGAAACAACAAAACATTTTTTAATATACAGTGTGTCCAAGATAAGGATCCTAAGCATGGAAATCTCAGTACCTATTGGAGATACAGCTTTGGTTAAATTAGAACGAAAATTTGACTATATCGATTTTATTTTTTTCTGACTTTATTTGAAGAGATATAAAAAACTAATAACACTTTTTAGCTACTACATGATGGTAGTTTTAGATTTTATACCCGACGTTTTGTTTTCAAGAAACCATCATCAACTTTATTTTTTTATATGGCTCGAAAAAAGTACACCCTGTATCTGATCCCATTTTTTTTTTACAAATTCAACGATGTATCACATGTTATATTATAATTTTTAGTTAAAAGAAAAATTGCATTTTTTCTATTTTTTTTTAAAGTTATTTTTAAGTAGGCCTTGCAAACAAATGCTAGGACGTTAATACCTATTACCGTATCTGTAACATAATTTAATATTATTATAAAATAGTATTTGTTCTTATTACCCTGCTTGTCGAGTTGTTGTTTTTAGAGCAATTGTTCTTATTGTTACTGTTGTCTCTATTATTGTTAATTGGTGAATAGCTAATATCTTATTGTATTATTACGGTCGAATATGCAGGATGGCCATTATAGCCATGAAGATAAGTTTGACATGCTAGCATGATACATTTTGTGCTGCAAAAATAAATGAAGGTATCATTTCTGCAGTTAATGAATTATGGTAAATACATGGACCTGGTATTTTAGTTCCTAAAATTCCACACCACATATTAAACCCAAAACGTTCTTGATGTTTCGATATTTTCTTAACACGCGGATTTTGTTGAGCCTAGGTAATTCGTATTGTGTATAAAGACAACAGTAACCATAAGAACAATTGCTCTAAAAACAACAACTTGACAAACAGGGTAATAACGCCAAATACTATTTTATAATGATATTAAATTATGTTGCAGATACGGTAACAGGTATTAACTCAAGCATTTGTTTGCAAGGCCTACTTAAAAATAAGTTTAGAAAAATAGAAAAATGCAATTTTCCTTTTAACTAAAAATTAAAATATGACATGTGATATATCGTTGAATTTGTAATAAAAATGGGATCATATACAGGGTGTACTTTTTTTCGAGCCATAAAAAAATAAAGTTGATGATGGTTTCTTGAAAATGAAACGTCGGGTATAAAATCTAAAAATACCAACATGTAGTAGCTAAAAAGTGCCAATGAAAAAGTCTTATTAGTTTTTTTTATATCTCTTCAAATAAAATTAGAAAAAAATAAAATCGATATAGTCAAATTTGCTTTTGCCAAATATCTCAGCAGGCCATGAAAATTTTTCAAGGCCTGCTGAGATATTTGGCTGCAAACGGCATATAAATAAGTTTAAAAAAACACAACTTTTTCCTAATTTAACCTAAGCTGTATCTCCAATAGGTACTGAGATTCCCATGCTTAGGATCCTTATCTTGGACACACTGTATATCAAAATTTTCAATATTAGTAGAAAGTTTTCAGAGCTTCGTGATGAATTCCCAATTTAAAATTATTATGTGGTAAAATTCTGATGGAAAATACATTTTTGTGACCTACCTAAAAATAATAACTTTCCGTATTACTGAAAATGACAATTTTTGCACTGTGGGTGAAACCCAAATTTGACATGGATAAACTCTCACATAATCTATAAAATTAATTATGTTTTATATTTACATTCATAAAGTAAATTATTGGACTCTTTGTTTGACCTCCGAACAGTGCGGACGTGCGTAGAGGACTACAAAGTTCTTCCTGGAGTGGCGGCTAGAGGTGTCGTACGATCGTTTTTACCTTCGGGGATCAAGGAAAGATTCACGCTAAATTGACGGCATCTTTCTTCTGGATCTAAGCACTGTGAGCAAAGATTCCTATAAGCTGATGGTATCCTGTTTGGTGGTGAACACGAGGTATTTCTCAAATGGCGGGAAATAGATGGGCGTGCCATGGGAACTGTCAGTAGTGAAAGTGAAGGTTTTACGTAACACCAGTAGCAGGTCTTGGTTTGACAGTCGACAATTTATGCATTGCATCGATTGTGGAATTATTTGTTTTCTTTTTGGAATCTCTGGGAGCTACGAGCTCGATTATCCAGATTTTCCGCCGACGAAGCCCTGGAAAGCATAGTCCGGAAGGGGAGAGTGGTGGATTGGACCTGAAGGGACCAAAACCAAGAAAAAAAATAGAAATAGAATAGAAAGTAAATTATTGTTTATAAACAGCTTAACATTTTTACTATTTATCCTTAATAAAATATCTTAGTACATGGTAATATTATTTTTATTGTTTTTGATTCAGTTTTCTGTAGCCTGTGCTTGCTTAGGAGTAAACCAATCACAACAGGAACAACTGGCTGAACAAGGATGGGGAAGGTTGGTAAATATAAAATATATTTATTAAAAAGGATTTGTAGTTAAAATTATTGCGAACATCTGCTAACACTTAATAATAAATAAATATAACATATTAATTAGGAAATCTGAGCAAATTTTCAATTCTGACTTAAAATGAGTTTTTTAATAATACAGTTTATTTTTAATTTATTATTATTATTATTATTATTATTGGAATTAATATATTACTCATATAACCAGAGTGGCTTACGTCAAAAATAAACTATTTTAACATATTTGTTCCTAAAGTAAAAATTAATATGATAAATATTAGGGCTGGCAACCGAAACCGGTTTTTCGTTCGGTAAACCGGTTTTTGGTTAACCGCGGTTTTGGCAAAAACCGAAAACCGGTATCGAAAACCGGTTTTGAATACCGGTATTTAAAAACCGGTTTTCGAATACCGGTTTTGAAAAACCGGTTAACAGGTATTTAAAAACCGGTTTTCGAATATCGGTTAACCGGTTTTCAAATACCGGTTTTTTGGATAATCGGTTTTCGAATACCGATTTTTTGGATAATCGGACCAAAATTGAAAAGCGGTTCTTCGAATACCAATTAATAGGTTTTTGGTTGATTGCGGTTTATACCTAAAAAAGAAAAACCGTTCATTTTGTAAAATCGGATATTGGTTGACAGATTATACAGGGTGGTTCATTTAACCTTAGACAGGCAAATAACCGGAAAATGTTTCCAGTAAGAATTGTTTCAAATAAAGGGGCAAATTTAATGGTATTATTAGTTTGTGACCTTGACTAAAATTTTAAGGTCATATTCATATCAACTTTGTTTTTTTAAAGGGAACTCATATTTTTTTATTTAGAATCTTAATCTACATACAAAAATGAGCAACTTTCATATTAAACTTTTTTAAATTCGATTTCAATTTTAAATAATATGTAACAAAATAAATTTTAAGAACCCGTTTTTTTTTAATAGTACAAAAATATTTATTTTTGTTAAAATGTATTTTTTAACATTATTAAACATTTTAAATATGCTGGTTGAAAATAGTTATATATAAACCAGTCGTTTAAACTCAACGCAAAAACGATTAATAGAGAATAATTACTTTCCGATTTTCTGTTTACTGTGGTTTAGAAAAGCCTTTTTAGGTTTTGAGAACCGTTTTCGGTTTTCGGTTTTAAAGACCGTTTTCGGTTTTCGGTTTTAAAAACCGGTTTGGGTTTTTCGGTTTTAAAAACCGGTTTGGGTTTTTCGGTTTTAAATATCGGTTTTTAAAATCGGTTTTTAATACCGGTTTTTTAATATTCGGTTAACCGGTTTTGTTTTTTTCCGGTTTTTGCCAGCCCTAGTAAATATTGTCAAATTAATCAAAATTTTACTTAGTATGTAATATCCATTTGTCTACTATCAAACTATGGCTTATACCAATCTGTCAGAAAATAAAAATGGCTTTAAACAATATAAAAATTCACCAAGTCCAATTTTTAAACTAAGGTGACTTCAAGTCTTTGAATAATAAAACATTGTGTTCTTCCTAATCAAAATTAAAAAAAAATCAAAAACATTTTTTGAAAAACACAAAAATGTTGTACAATATTTATCTAATCTATCTTAAACCTACGAACACTACTCACTACATGAATTAATAAATTTGGTAGTATTATACATATACAAATTATAGAGAAGTACACAAAAGTTAAATAAGTCAAGATCAAGATTGTTATAAAATTCAGTTAATGAATAATTTGTACAGTTTAGCAGGTGTTTTCTTAACTTGTTTTTAAATTTAGGTAATGGTAAATTTTTTATAGGGTCAGGGATACTGTTATAAAGGTTTTTTCTTGATGAAACAATGAATCCAGGGTTAGTGAACTATTAGATTGTGGCACTACAATATTGTTATTAGCTCTCGTAAAATGGCTATGCACATTATTTGTCCTTTAAAAGAATCCCTCCAAATTGTACTTATGCAAAAGAGTTAGAGAATCAAAAATTAGGACGTCAAAGAATGTTAAAATTTTAAATTAACAAACATGATGTCATGTCTTTTGCAGCAATAAAACTAGGTTAGTTCTTGATAATGCAGCATAATCTTTTAATTTATATTTTTCAATAGGTGTTGTAATGATTTCTTGGTTAGATGTACTTTGTTTTTTTAATTATGTAATTAACAATAACTGTGTATATGCTTTCTAAATGCAAATACACATTAATTGTGAAAATCTTCTGTTTACTTTATAAATCTACAGTTTTTAGTAATGTAATTTCTACCCGTCGAAATTTGACGAAATTTGATTTAAAACATCCTAATTTGGTAAAACATATTAATTACTTACATATTTCTGCTGGTTGACACACAATACTGGTAAAGCCAACCACTCTCTTTTTCAAAACTTGGTCGACTGAGGCCGCAGTTATGATAAAAAATTGGTTGTCTGTAAAGTCGGTTTACGTACGATGAATTTACGTGATAACGTCATAAGGTATTTACTTAAATTATACAGATCAACTACTAGTATCAATGTGGCATTAACAATTTATTTTTTGCAAAACAAAAGAAAATTAAACACTTTACACCACATTCCCTTTTCACTGCACTTCTTACTTAACGAAAACGTGTAAATGTATTATTGTATAGAAGGTGGACTGCTCAAAGTAGGAGAGAAACAGATGTCGAACGCGGAGGCCGATTGTGCCTCTTCCGCGCTCTCGCTTGCACTTCAAGCTTTAAATGGAACGCCTCATGAGTCATGTTTTTTTGTGCATGCAGCCGGCTCCATCGAATTATAAGACGTTATCACGTCAAAAACCGAAATTTTGCGAAACAGTTTTTATTTTTTCAATATTGTATTTTAAGAGATATTTTATAACAAACGACATATTATCATTGCCACGATGTTTCTAAAAATTTAAAATCCGACGTTTCTTCTTTGAGCCACCATCATCAACTTTGTTTTTTAAATATCAGATTATTTGGTTTTTAAACTTAATAAACTCGTAATTTAATTTTAAATCCAACGACATATCACAATTTACATTTATGCGACCAAAGAAAACATCATTCACAAATAACGATTTTCCCCCAAACGTTCTGGGAAGTTTTTTGTTTGCAAGTATGTATCCATTTTTTTATGACGAGCCACGATAAAGTTGATGGAGACGTTTCATTAAATAATTAGATGCTTTTTTTTAATATGTTATTAAACATAACGATTACAGCAGCAATTTTAGACAGAGATTTTGCAGCCTCTTCGAATAAATTTATCTTGCGTCTTCGCTTTCGACACATAGCCTTATTTTTACCTGTGGTTCACCGATTTTAAAGTTTACGAAAAATCAGTACTTACTTTTATTCTCCACAAGTTATATATTAATATTTAAATATATGCAAATAATTCTCTTGATTTCGTTTTTCAAAGTAGATGTAACAATACAGTATAAGCAAAACACAAAAGTAGTAAGGTTATGTTTGGTAGTAGAATAAAAAAGCAAGTATGCCAGATTGTAACATGTAAATAGATTACTGATTTAAAACATCCTTAAAAATGCAAGTCCGTTTTAATTTCTTTACACTATTTTATTTTTCTAACTGCTATGGATTTTTCGCTAATTAGAGCCTATGTATCAATGATATTTTAATTAATACGGCATTAAAATGTCATCATTAAATAATTGATATTAAAAATTCTACAATCCGACAACCACGCAGTTAACGATATGCTCTTCGGTATTCATCCGTAATTAAAGGAGTCCGGTATGGTTAATAAAGATAACGGATCATGTTTGCCTTACTGCGCAGACTCAGAATAACGTTAACCACAACGGAATTGCAAAATAAGAGGTGTGGCGGCTCGCGGGTCTAAAAACAGGTGTAGTGCAGGAAGGGAAAAAAGCGCATTCACCATTTTAGCAAAATTGAAAATACTCAACTATCAAAAGTCTAAGTAAAAGTCTTAATATCTAAACTTACCTAAATTTTATACACCAAATCAATCCTTCTATCTTTTAATGCAGCAAATTTATCAATTATATATTCATAAAATGGTTAAGTTTTTATCAGTTCCTGTAGAAGCTCCTTTTGAATTGAAATATTGGCCAAAGATAAAAGTCTATCTTGGGATATAGTGTTTCTTAAGAAAGTTTTTAAACGCTTAAGACAAGAAAAACTCCGTTCCACTGACACGCTTGTCGACGATATCGTTAAAATTAGCGAAAAAGTTTATACGCCTCGGTAAAAATGTCTTTATTTGCGCCAACTTGTTTCACTAACTGCTGCAATGAAATATTTCTATAACTTTCATCAGCAAATATTAGGTCAAGTTTATTTTTGAGCCGCTGATTTTTTGGAAATGATTCGGCATATATCTCCAATAAATTTTGAAAAGAATCAGTGGGAAAAGTTTGGTTATACTGGCCAAACTTTGCAGTATCAGCAAGACAAAGAAATTGTAGTTTGTAACAATCTTCGAATCTTACTTCCATTTCCATCAAAATATGATCTAATATTTCATAGAGAAGTGCTCTGTACTGTCCTTTAATTTCTTCCTGTGAAAAATCACTGTCGCTAATAATACTCAAACGGAAACAATCGAAATAATACGTGAAAACCAACGAAACGACCAAAACCTATACTATCTTTTAAGGCTAGCGATTTACCAAGCAATACACCTGATACTCCCACCCGCGATTCTGGCCACCGGCAAGTATAGCGTTGTCATGGCAACGGAGCGTCAAAGCGTAAACAAAACCCCGCATGAGGTGTATCCTTCCCGGCTCCGTTTTGTATTTGCAATACACTTGCTGATCGCGGGTTGCGGATGAACGCGTGGCATGTTACTCGCGCCAGCCCCGTTAATTTATATGCTGGATTTTTTTCATGGCGAATTTTACAAATAAGGAATAGAAATGAGAAAAACGAATTGAATAATAGTAATATGTTTTTATGTTTTATTTTTATTTATTTTTGGTGAAGTGGCACTTCACTTACTACACCTGCCAATTTTCTAACTCTTAATGTATCTAAGACCAATATGATCAGCTTTGGGTGCGAACTTGACGATGTACATCTTGAGAACTAATCCAATCAGTAATCCGACGGTAAATAAATTCTTAGGTCTACACATTGATAGAAAATTGAAGTTTGAACAACACATATCGGAACTCAGTAAAAAGGTCTCTAGAGGTTGCTACGCTGTTAGGGTCGTTTCTCAAGAGTTGAATGGTGGGGTGGCTCGGAATGTGTATTATGCCCTAGTTGAGTCACATCTTCGGTATGGTATATGTTTCTGGGGCGCATGCGCGGATTACCAGTTTAATGGTCTTTTTATGTTGCAGAAGAGAGCATTGAGATTTATGTGTAAGACTGGGCGTCGGGAATCTTGTAGACCTCTTTTTTGGCCAAAAAATCTTAACTTTACCATGTATTCTCATTCTAGAAACAGTGTGTTTGGTCCAAAAGAAATATAGGGATGAAATTTCTGCGGAATCTGCTTATCCCACTCGTAATAGTCGAGTGGCTTCTCTTCCCATACCCTCCTCAACATTGGTAAAAAGATCTATCGTTTATAATGGCAAAAAATTGTTTAACCACCTTCCATCACGTGTTCGCCAAATTACTTGTGAAAAAAGATTTAGGAGGGAGGTAAAGCGTCTGCTCATTGCTGGAGCCTACTATTCGCAAAATGAATTTTTAAATGATAGGTTTGTGTGAGGCTTGCTTATTTTAATTCATTTCTGTTTTTTATTTTAATTTTTAATTTTTTTTCTCATTGTTAATATTGAACATTTTATATTATTTTAGTTTAGTTTAATTTGTAACTTGGTCTGTCTCTTCTCTGTTTTTCCTCTAAATTTGTTATATGTTTTGTTTTGTTGTTTTAACGATTTGTCAATGTATAAACCTTTTTTGGAAGTGGTGTGAAAAGGGAGAAGAATGGCCCTATTTTGACACATATTTGTTATTTTCACTGGGAAGCGCGACCTGACAATGAAAAATGCTTTTTAGTTTTAAGTTTTAGTTTTAAGATGCTTTGTTCATGAGAATTGTATTATGGCTAGCTTGGCAATAGGTATGAGGAGCATTGGTTAATGCATGCAACATATCTTAAGGAAGTATTTTAATGCCATACTATGTGAAGATGCTGCTTAAAATATTAAAAATAAAAGAAATCATCTTAGAAGAAAACGAAATTTATTAAGTCTGTCGGAACTGTCTACAGATATAAAAATTACGACATTCAACAAATGGTAAAAATTGCAGGTAGGCAAGCAAGCTCCTAGGATAAATCACCTTTTAGAAGCCAAAATTGTTAAATTAATTTTGTATTTTATTTTTTAGATAGTAGGTGTTTTGCTGACGAAACGGTATCGTAACCAGACAGATCCCAGTGAACAACTGAAAGCTACCGCTATTTTTCCTAGACACAACACTTTCACCTACTAGCACTATGCTAGAATCTAGTCATTTATTTGTAAAGAGACTTTTTTAGTTTTTATTTTCTTTTTGTGGCCAGTGAATTGGAGTACGATTTTACTTGTGTTTTTTGTTCAATGGAAATTTTTCTGACAAATGTGATACGACCTTTACCAGGGTTTTTACTTATTCTTGAATCTTACCTTAAAAGCTGTTATGAAAGACTTTAAGAAATCAACATCAATTTTGTTATTTTAATTTGAACCTTTGTAGTATTTGGGTAGACTATTATTGGTGTTCTACGATTACTTGCAAATTTGCACAATGTGGTTAGTTTTCTTTTGGCAAGAATTATGTTTTTTTTTGCGCGTTTGATCTAATTAATAGTTATGTTTAAAAAATAAGAAAATTTTATTTGTAAGCATAACAAAAAAACAAATACATTAAAAAGTTGAAAAATGGCATACTTTTTTTTATGGAAAACCCTGTATATTAGGTCACCATAAAAAAGGCTTTTTTAAGACATACCACATTTCATATGTCTATCTTTAATAGTTTCCAAAATATTGTCATTATACCTACGTTACAGCTTAGACCTGTAGATATAATGAAAATTATATCTGCTTATCTTCAGATTTAGATGGTCATATTTCTGAAACTATTAATATAGGTATATATAGTGTGTCCCAGGATAGGTGTTACAAGAGGAGAAATCGACAAAAATTTTTGAATTTTAAAACGAAATTTTGGGAAAATCGGCGCATCCAATTGGTATTATACAGGGCGAGTTATAACTAAATTTATTTTAATAATAATAGTATTTTGCGTTTAAATGTGGTCATCTTCTAAATGAAAAAATTGGTTCTGAGTAAGACCCGAATCAGAAAAATTGTGATGATATTTTCCAGGTATTAATGTGAGATTATTTAATCGAGACTGTTGTTTTCTAATAGAAATTCACTGGCCATTTGCTCATTTTACCAAGACTCTTCTTTAGTATACAATAATTTTGACACTACTGAGACCAAAATAATCAGACAAAAAAATAGCAAATTTAATCTTACATAAATTTTGTTTTGTGCTGAGTCATTCTATACACCTTTGCTGCAGCTGTGGCTCTTTATTCAGTTTTTATTTATTACCATGGGGATTTAAAAGTTTTATCGGGTAGGTGTTGTAGGAAATGATGTACAATTTTGCATAATTACCATTGCGGTTTTTCTAAACCATCTTTTAACCCCAACGTCCTTTTGTATTATCCAGTTTCTCTGTGCTAAAAGAAATACAGATTGCAAATAAAACTTGAATATTCTTTGTTAAGTTGGTTTCCCAGTTTCCAAATCAAATAATCAGTTTTTGTTGCACTCCTATGGTACGATACGCCACGTGAATGAATTTAAAGAACCTTTAAAAAATACTACATTTGTTATAGTTATCTTTATTAGTTTCGCAAATATGACCACTCAAATCTTAAGTTTCCCCAATATGTTCGTAATATAGCGTATATTACAACCATCATAATACTAATATAAATTGATTAACGAAAGAAAATGTTAGGAAAAGATGGCGCTTTAAAATCCAATACACTGGTAAAAAATTATGACGTTAAATTATTCCCCAGAGCGTTCGAAAATTTGGGCAGAATCTGCAACATTTGGACTCTCCCTGTATAACACCATTCCTATAAACTTTTCGCAATCCCCATATTGAATAATAATATTGATGGGAGAAGCTACAACTGGACCAAAAATTAATAAAATCTGATAAAAAATCAAGAAGTTCTTTACGTTTAATTTTGAACAAAATTTTGTTTGTGGCGGTTTTTGTTCGGAGTGTAGTTGACATTGTTCTTGATGTCTCCTGATTTTTAATACATCTTCCAAGTGATGAATCTGATAGTAACAATAACTAATATAGTTTTCCTATTTAATGGTAAACAGTGCTGTGTAGATTAGTATTATAAAAATACCGTAAAGCGCTAAAAATTTTGCATCGGATAATTTAGGCGGTTCAAAGCACTACGATAGATTCAGTGGCGGTTCGTGACATTTCTCAGTGGAAGGGTGCAAGCAAAAAAGACATAATAATAAAATGTATTCAAAGCTTACCTCCTTTTTAATAAGAAAGGTGCATTCGCCTACAGCGCATATAAAACAAAATCACTTTTTTGCAACCGAACACCCACAAATCCAGTCATTTTTCATAAATGTTCTTATTAAAAACTTGGTTTGGATGTCCTAGTTTTACTAGTGAATGCATAATTAATTTGAAGATCGGGAGTAGGCCTTCCTTTTTGTTTAATTAAAAGTTCCTTTTCAAAAGGCAAACTGTTTTTCTGTAGTAGGAAATGCTTCGCAATTATTTCCAGTTGTGGATCCATTTCTAAATTATTACATATCACATCACATACTTAACTCCACTTGTTAAAATTAAACGCATAATCATAATCAACAATAAATATTGCTAAAACTCCACTGTACGCTACCGTTTGACCTTCGACTTCTGCCTGAGACACGTAAATTTGTGCCCAAGAAGCAAACTTATCATGCCTGATTAGTCAAGTGATGCAAAACTTTTGGCAGCTTTTGTATAATTGGAACCACTTTTAAGGCTGTTACGTAGAGCACCACGTATTTCTTAATGTTGGTGTTAAGCCATATAATTTTCTACAGAGTATTTATGGATTTTTGCTGATTGTAGGTACGCAAATTACGCTGTTCTGTGTTTTAACAATTTGTTCCCCACTGATATTTTTTAGCTTTCTTGTATTTTTATTATGTGCTAAAGTCTAATATTAGTGCGTATGTTTTTCATATTTAATGACCCACCAGAACAAATTGTTGTTCTGCCGTACACATAAAACGTACAAACGGTCAACGTACAATACGCCGCGCGTAGGTGTAGACCCTGTTGTTGCCGTTTCGTATTTCCGAATGACGACTACATTCAGTGAATTGTATTAAAAATTTGGATCGTCTCAAAACTTTTCCCTGGCATTTCAATTTTATAATTTTTATAACGAAATATTCCAAATATTTATCTTTTTCCTAACTGAACTAGTTAATAATTCGGTATTGTCTCCATACCGGCCACGAGTTTACTAAAAACTAAAAAAAAAAGGCTACACTGCAGGCCCTCCACAACAAACGCTTGGTGTATCTTGTGAAAAGTACATTCCACGTTTGACGTCTGATGTGAAATGGCACTTGGAGTTGTGTTCGAAGTGGCTTTCCTAAACTTAAGTAGTGTTATACTAATATATACAGAGTTTCCACTAATTATTGGTACACAGAAAACCACAGATTCCTTATGCCAAAATATGAATAATAAACCACTTATACATATATCCAATGTCCAAAAGTTGATAATAAGGTCATACAAGGTGTTAAAGTGAAAAACATATTTTTAATAATTTATATCGATAATTTTTGATACATTTTAATTTTTTAAATAAAACTCGGTATCTAGGGGTTTTTCAACATAAGTTATTCAGATCTGATGTTAATAATTATGTGTAAAACCAGAGGGGGGCTGACTTACAATATTTAAATTTTTCTAAAACCTCTTTACTTTTTGTGCTACACTGTATGCCAACATCTAAGTAAACCACTAAACTCCCCTATGGTTTCTACACAAAAAAAAGGTATACTTTGTCAGAATGGCTTCTGAGCACGCGTGTTCAAGATATTTGAATTTAGATCGTTTAGTGCAACCAAATGATGCCCTTCAAAGCAGCATATTAAGTCATTTTTTTTCGTTCTTTAACGGTATTCATTAAATGAATGATTTAATGTATTCTTCCATATACTTCTTTCGTTGCACTAAACCACTTAAATGCAAATATCTTGAAAACGGTTTCTTTCGGGGCCCATTCTTACAAGGTATACCTTTTTTTTTTGCAGAAAGCATAGGGGAGTTAACTGGATTACTTAGATGGTACATACAGAGTAGTACAAAAAGTTAGGACGTTTTAGAAAAAAATAAATAATTTTTTCACATTTACACCCTGTATCATCCTTATTATTAACTTTTGGATATAGGTATGTTTGGTTTAATCTTAATATTTTGACATAAGAAATCTGTGGTTTTTCGGTTAATTAGCGGACACCCTGTATAAAAATATGACACCTTTATAATCTATGTCTATATCGCAAAAATCCATAAACTAAGAACTCTATATATTAGTGCAATATAAATAACGAAGAACAAATAGGAACATTTAATTTTAATAAATACTTTGTAAGTTTTATTTATTTACAAGTTGTAACTACCCTTTCTTGCTGTATGTGAAATTTTAAGATGTGTATTTTTGCTATGTATATGTAGTAGACAGAATCTAGTGCTAAATGTATAGAAATAAAAAAGCAAACAATAAATGTTTAATATAAGATATATATCTCTGGTGATAATGTTAAAATGAGGTTAAATAAAAAAATATGTAACAATTTATAAGTACTAACTGGTTCACAATATGTAAACAATCCAAAATTTTCCCACATATTTCACATTGATCTTAGTAAATTTTCTAAAGGTGGGTTGTCTACAGTGTGTTATTTTTATAAAAATTTTGCATGGTCCAACACCTTAAAAGGCAACCATCAGATATCAATTTGTATTAGATTAGATTAGGAGGTGGATTGCATATCCTCTAACACTGCAACCTGCTCAGGTTTATTGTGTGTCCTCCGTCCATAGGTTAGAGCACGCTATCCAAGCCGGTCTGTTTAATCAGACTCCACAAGCTTGAAACTGGCCCCTTGGTATATCTTGCCGCTTTAGGTTTTTCTTCACCCAGCCTTGCAAACCGCAGACGACAAAGGGCTTCGCAGTAGCACCATACGTGTTCTGCGGTTTCTTCCTCCTCCTGGCAGAACCTACATAGGTTTTCTTCTGCCAGGCCCATAGTTTCCATGTGTTTATTCAGTCTGCAATGACCTGTCAGTTGACCCACTATTATTCTTACTGCCTTCCGGTTATAATTCAGAAGGTCTTTTGTAAATTCTGGCGAGTAAGCCTTGATGAACACTTTCGCCTGACGCTGTCCTGGTGTTCTCCTCCACCAGTCTTGTGATTCCCTCATAATCCATGATCTAATGGATGACCTTACCTGGCATGATGGAATACCACAGTAGGGCTCAGGACCTACCATTGTCCTACCAGCCCCTCCTTTGCCAATTTATCGGCTTCTTCATTGCCTTCGTGGCCTTCGTGTCCTGGTACCCAGGCAATGGTTAGCTTGTTGGACGCACCCACCTCTTCCAGGGCAATTACGCAGTCCCGCACCAGCTTGGAGCTGATTTTGCATGAACTGAGTGCCCTGATGGCTGCCTGGCTGTCCGAATAGATTACTATGGTTTTATCCTCATAGCTCCTTCTGATGATTTCCTAGCACATTGTTCTATGGCTACAATTTCGGCCTGGAACACAGTAGGGTATTGTCCGAGACCCAAGTTTATTTTCGTCCTTGGTTTGTCCCCATATATACCTGCTCCAACTCCTTGGTCTGTTTTGGGAGCCGTCTGTATACCAGATTAGGGTCGGCTTTAATGGGAGGCCCTGCCACCCAGTCCTTTCTGTCTGGTATTAAAGTTTGAAAACCTTTGTTTAGCCAGTAGCTTGGTACCATTTTGTCTGAAGGCATCTCACACACTGAGTTGACTTCTTGGTCCTCCTGAATTCCCATTGTATGGCCCTTCCTGTCTTATGATAGACTCTGGCCTTGTTTGAGACGGTATTGTACCGCTTTCTACTTCACCCTGTATGTAGATGTGAAGTGGCGGTAGATTAAGCAGCGCTTCCAGTGCTGCAGTAGGGCCGATTTCATGGCTCCCGTAATACATAGACAAGCGAGTCTCTGTATACTTTGTAATTGCCTTATTGCCGTCTTTTGTAGCGTCTTTGCACCCCAGGCAATTGACCCGTAGGTTATCATTGGTCTGACGACCATTTTGCGGCGACCATAGGCTCATCTTTCGGACTGAGGAAAATATTCATAAATCAATTTTTATTTTTAAAACTTTCTTTAGGAATAGAGAAAAAAATCAATACAATCAAAGAAGTTTTCCCTTTACAACAAAAACAAACTAATTAAAATATAAGAAAAATCAACTTGATACAAACTTTTTTGATAAAGACCTTTCTACAGTCGTCTTGAATAGGTACCTTTAAAAATAAAAACAAAACTGTATTTCTGCAACATCGACATATTGCTCTCATAACCTCTAATCGATCGCATTAAAACATTTGTAATTTGAAATAAATACAACAAACTTAAGGCAATAATAAACCCTATAAATAATAAAAGTAAAATATCGAAAGTATACTTAAAATAAACATATTTCAATGCAAAATACTAATAACTCGCGTGATGCGGAATATTGCTTTTACATGACTTTCTTCAAGTAAGACCGCGTAAACCTGACTAAAATCAGCTGAGAAATTAAAATGGCTGACTTTTTATTTTCATTGGCATTGAAAACTCGATAAATTGACAGGGAAACTAAGTGCGTTTCGTTTCATGCAATATCGTTTGGAAAAAATGGAACTTTATTTATTGATCCCAAATATCCCGGGATATAAGGAATTTAATCACGTAGATTTCGGGACTGTAAAGGGGCGGGATCTGGCTCCGAAACATCTCTAAGGTTATAAAGAACGTGGGTACACCTATTCGGTTCTGTGTATTATAAATATAATAAGATCGTCTAACAATTTAAAAGACTAAATCGATAACGCAGTATTTGTTAAGTCGCGCATAGGTTCCCGGGCACTTCAATGTAGTGATGCGCTAGGATTATGCGCGGATCAGTTGTGCGAACCTGTTTTACGCAATGTACTTTCGCCTTTAGAAGAGGTAATGCCATTTTATGTAAAATAAAGTTCAAGATGCTTTTTACCCATACTTTCACCTCCTGAGTTCTAATGTGGCCCAGAATAATTGCGTGACTGTGGCACCAAGAATTTGTGCTTAGTGAATTAGTACAGGCAATGAGGAGCGTTGCCTTGTCCATAATGCATAATTCGGCAGGAGTTATTTTTACAGATATGACGTAATGAACCTTAAAACACAAAGTACTTACAAATAAGGCGAACGGAAATGTCCCATTTTGCGAAAATCTGCTTTGGGCTTGAATCTTCGTAACCACCATGCTGCCCTGATGCCCACAATTATAAGGACCTTTATTATAGATACTTAAATTTAATATCCTATTTGTTTAATCATTTTTCCGTATCACTTAAGCGTTTACGATTTATAAAATTAATACTGTTTGTTTATTTACATTTTTTACCGATATCTCTTTTAATAATTGTTTATTATTTATCGATAAATTCTTCTCACAACTTCTTTTTCCTAAATTTAATATTTTCGAAGTTACAACGCGTTCAATGTTGTACTACCTGAGTACAAAGGTTAATAAGAACGAAGTATGCACATCAGCCGCAATACCTGGCCAGATGTTGAATGACGTGTTTAGGCTCCAGCTGGCGTTAAGTCCATGGCACAGGATATTTGAAATTAACGCGGTGTGACTTCTAAAGAAAATATTCATTTTAGAGGAAAAAGTTTAAAATAAAGTTGTAGAAGATTTATCGCTTTAAAAATTTAGTTATTAGCAATTTATTGTTTGAACTATTATTAGAAGAGATATCGGTAAAAAAGTCAATAAACGAACGTAATAATCTTGTAAATCTTAAACGGTAAGTTATACGAAATAGTTATTTTGTACCAAGGGCGTAAAATAGCACTTTACGCCCACGGCTGAAAGTTGTTGCCCGAGCTTCGGGAGGCTTTACGCCAGAGGTGCAAACAATATTTTTTGTACGACTGAAAGTAATATACAAGCATTATCTGTAGTTATTTTTCTTTATTTATGTTTTATATAGATTCATATTATACACCAAAGAGAACCCGTAGGATAAAATGTGCCAGCTTTTAATGTCCCACATTGTAATCAGTATGCTTAACATATGTTTAATTAAATAAATTTTTGTTTTACCCCCCAAAAAAATGTGGCATTATTTAATTTTATTATTGTTTTATAAATTTCTAAATGACCATGTGAAAATAGCAAACAGCACACTGTTTTCATGCATAGAAAATGCCTTATATCACACTAGTGTTGCAAAGTACTTTATACGACTGCTTTAGAAAATGGGGTTTTGCACACGCTAAACAAGCTTTGAAAATTGTATTTTATAGCACAATGTGTGCAAGGAAAATATGTTTTTTTTGCACACGGTTCTGTCTTTCAATATGATTTATTATGGTTTTTTATTGTTATGTCAAAATATAGAAAACTCAAAGTAAGCTTTATTCCATAGCAACCGTCATAGTTTTCTTTGTTTTGTTGATTAGATACCAATTTAGATACAAAAAATTTTGATTTCGCGAAAAAATGTCCGATTCTGAAGAAATTCTAAAAAAGCGAGTTTAATCTCGTCAAACCTACTTCCAACAAAGTCAAGAGATCGATATGAAGCCGAGTTACATCGATTTATGAAGTGGAGACAAGCAAATAACGTACAAACGTTTTCCGAAAATGTTATGTTGGTGTACTTTGAAGAGCTGTCGAACAAATACAAGTCTTCAACATTATGGAGCACCTTTTCCATGCTAAAATCAACCCTGAGGGCAAACCAAAATACGGATATTGGGAAATACCAGAAGTTGCAGGCCCTAATAAAAAGAAAATCAGAAAACTATGTGCCAAAGAAGTCCAAAATTCTTAGCGAGAATGATTTTTGCCGCTTCCTAAAGAACGCTTCAGACGAGAAATATTTGCTAATCAAGGTAGGCATCACAGTTATTTTATTTATTTTATGGTGTCATTTTTTATAGTGAGAAGGTTTAGTAGGCAGGGGTTACCCAATTCTGTTTTTAAATAGTGCTAGTTTCATAAAGTACTTACTTAAATGAATAAAACTAAAGACTTATCGGTATTTTTTCTTGTTTCAGGCAGTGGTGGCAGTCGGACTTTCTGGGGCATGCCGAAGAGAAGAATTGTGCTTCCTTAAAAAGAAAATATGACGGATTTTGGCAGCGCAATGTTAATTAAACTAGAGAATACCAAAACGAAGATGCCGAGATCATTTACAGTGTCAGGAAGTCTCTACACCATCTTAAAAAAGTATTCTGCCCTTCGACCTCCACTCCTGCAAACAGATCGTTTTTTTCTTAATTATCAAAATGGAAAATGCACTCGCCAAAACATTGGAATTAACAAAATTGGCGGTATGGCAAAAGACATCGCCAAATTTTTGATGTTGGAAACTCCAGAAGCCTATACCGGGCATTGCTTTAGGCGGTCGTCAGCCACAATATTGGTGAATTCTGGATCAGATTTGTTGGCTCTGAAGCGCCATGGTGGATGGAAATCCAGCTCAGTCGCCGAAAGTTATATAGATGACTCGCTTAGTAATAAAATGGATGTTTCAGAGAGGATCTCTTCCTCTATGTCGTCTGTTGCGGCACAGCCACAACAGCAATTGAGTAATGAAGTGCCGCAAGAAAACTGCAATATGCCGACGACAGAGAACTGTATAAGCAAGGTGCCAGAAAATGTTGTCTCCATCGTTAAAAAGTCGATCAACAATGCGACGATTCCTGCAGAAGTAAACATTACAATTAATATTTTAAAATAGTTATGAAGTTTCCTGTTTGCTAAATTATAGTCTGTAGTTTCTTGTTTTCATTACTTTTGTTTTGCGTTTGTTTTTAAAATAAAAATTTACACAAAAATGTTTTTTTTTATTTGCAGTCGTATAAAAAGTATCGTAAAACTCGTTAGAAAATCTTCTTTGCACACTCGCGAGATTTGTGGACCTCGACTTCGTCTCGGTCCATCAATTTGTCTCGCCCGTGTGCAAAGAGTCGTTTTCAAACCTTGTTGTTTAATATACTATTACAGCACTAGTGTTGCAAAGTATAATATAAAGCTGTCATCGCTGTCATTGTTATTTAAAATAAATTTGGAGTTACCAGGTTGTTAACTGGATTTACATTGAAAAAGCCATGCAATATTTTTTAAATGAGGACCTTTTTTAATTCTAAAATGATAAAAAGCTACTAGGTAGGTGATTTTTGATATAAACATATTTTTAAACAGTATAATATATCGCAGTAAGGAAAAGTATATATCACCCTAGTGATGCAAAGTTTTCAATTGTTTTCTTATTTTTTTCTGTGAAGACAAACAACTTTTATTTGTTTTTGTAAATAACTTGTGGTCGTAGGAAAATAGTGTACATTACTTGTGTGAAAATCACTTTTTTACACTCGTGGGTTTGTCGCACTCGGCTAACGCCTCGTGTAACAATATTCCCACTCGTGTGAAATTAGTCATTTTCCACACTTGTAATGTAATATACTAGGGTGTAAAAGTGCAATTTTATGCCCTCAAATGGGAGCGTAAAGTTATATTTTACGCCCTGTCGTACAAAAAAAGGGAATTTAATTATTTATAATAAAGGTCTCTATAATTGTGGGCCTCCGTGCACGGCTACGGAGATACAGGCCCAACGGTTTTTCAAAATGTCGGCATTTCCATTCGCCTTATTTTTAAGTATTTTGTATTTTCAGGTTCATTGTTCATTACGTCATACTGCATCTATTTGTAATTTTTTGCCTTATTATTATTACATTATGCAAGACAAAAACCTCTATTTCCTCTCTCTAGAATTAGTAGAGAAAATATGCCAGCTTTTAAACTTCTCTACAAGAAATTTAAAAAAATGTTTTACTGAGGTTTAGAATACTGCACTAATATTTTGCTTTTAAATGTATAACTAGATTATAAATGATCTCCTGCACTGCCTCATTTTCTCACTCTAATATTAGTTTTTTGTGTATATTCAAGTTAAATAAAGATTAGTTGTTTTGAGTTGATGGTGCCTTATGTGTATAATGTGGCAAAATGCTTAATCAATTAGTGTGTACAAATACATTACAAAAATATTAAATTGCCGAGATATTTTATTTAGTCTCACCAGAACCCACATGTCGGCTATTTAAGACCAGTTTGAGAGGCAATATTGTACTGTTTTTATGTTTTCGATTTTTTTTTTTGTATACTGTATAATAGAGATTTGGAAACAAGTATGTGCAGGCCACCCGCCAGCGCATTTTCAACATACCAATATTTTTGTGGAAATGTGATAAAAGGAAAAGTCATTGTTTAAAAAGTTTCCCATTTGGTAATCACGAGTGTGTTGGCCCTGTGCAGAATCGTAAGCTCCGGTTTGTAGCCTAGGGAGGGTTTTAGAAAAATAAAAGAGTAATCGATCTATAATTGAGCTCACACCAATCTGTAGTATTTTTAATTGAGATAATCTTCTTTAACATTACCGTCTAGAGCGTCGCAGGATTTTTAAAATTATTACATTAAAAAAGCTGGGAGACCTTGGGACTCCACACCAGCCATAGCAGCATTTTTTGCCGGCGTTGTACATTTGCATTTACCTGGCATTCGCCAACACACCTCACTTTTAATGGCGGGGCGTGGCAAAAGGATATCAAAGACGCTTGAAGATGGGCCCAATTGTGCCGATATTCCAAGGCCCACGTGAACATAGTCGAATAGTGATGGCAGAAAATCCAGTCATTTAATGGAAGTTATTGGCCTTGTAAAAAATGCGTTTAAGACTGTTGGCATCACGAATCATTAATAAGTTATTCCAAAAGATAGCAAAAAGACACGAAAGTGGGTAAATGCAGATACTCCCAAGCAGCAAGCTGACGTCTTATTGACGAAAATTGTCGCATATACTTTTTTAAAAGCTAAAATGATGCGATATTTTATTTGAAAATTAAAATAGGAAAAAACTCCTTACTGCATGGCACAAGCGGTCATCTTCGGTCAGAATATACGTAAGCTAATTTTACCATCATTTTATTTTTATTCGCTCCAAAATACATAATAAACATTTTGTTTGACCTAATAATTTTGCTGCATGATTTTTACCCAATAAAATGTTATAAAAGAAAGAGCCATTCTCAGCACAATATGTAGCAAACATGCGGTCAATGTTTGTTTGGCTTGCCATAATACAATAAAACAGATCAAAAAAATTCTTTAATGTTGATTCAAGCACCAGCGTTAATAATACGGTCTAAAAGTAAGGAATATGCGGCCGAGGTTTGCCTTCAAAAACAATCAACATTATGTGCCTGCAGCAAAAGCAGCGTGCTTTATTTAATCAGGATTGGTATGCCGCCATTTTTGTATGCTTGTCGGCAATTCGCCTGCATGTAAATTTATTGGTAATGTTTATTAGTGTTTATTGCGTATAAGATGTTGGCATAATATTGCCACCAATTGGCAATGCTTTACCCTCAATGCCAATATGAAAAATGTACATTGCCGGCAAATAGTGTTTGCTGGGAAATTTATACCAGTTGCTACTGATGCCAAGAGGGACACTTTGGTAAAGAATTTTTCGTTTTAAAATTTGCGAAAACAAGTTGATTTTTGTTTGCCCCCAGAAAAATCTAAGTTTAAGAAGCGAATTCTCTATTTGTATTTAATCGTAAATTTAATCAAATTTTATCGACAAATCCCAAATTTCACAAAATGTTCTATATTTTTAAAGAAATACTTGAAAAACACTTAAAATATATCCACTCTACAATTTTTTATGCAAAATTTTCAGATGCCCCTAATCATCAGAAAAAGTCAGATACTTTTGCGAGAATTTAAGATATGTCGATAAAATTTTATTTAATTTACGAAAAATACAAATAAAGATTTGCTTTTGAAACTCAGATTTTTATAGGGGAGGGAGTCAACCAAAAAATAAACTTTTTTCGCAAATCCAAATTAAAAATTGTTCTTGCCAAAGTGTACCTCTTAGCATCAATAGCATCTGGATATAAATTTGGTAATCGGTCCCATGTCCCTGTTTTGAGATAGACTAAATTTAAAAACCTACGAAAACGGTGACGATCCATGGTTGCCATTATTAACCCCATACATTTTTTGTTCAGAAAGTCGGGAGGGTGCCGGATTCTCCCATTCAGTCTAGTAAATGTTAATTAAATAATAATTTTAATTTATTAACCTGAAAATTATCTGCCCTCGTTTTTAGATTGTGCTTATTTGTTAAACTTTTTCGACTTTTTATATAATAGTATTACTTATATACATATTTTTAACTATATAATTCTTGTAAAGTTATTTTTGTTACTATTCTTGGGTGTTTTTATTAGATACCGCTTACTTCAATCTTTAATTAAAATATGTTTTTATATATTAAAAACATTCGTTTATCCTTTGTCTAATGTAGTTTTTATGATTTAAACGTATATTTTATGTTAAAGTAGCTATAAAAATAAAGAATTAAACAAAATTTAGAGTTTGAAAAGGTTTTTAGTATATGCGGTTTTTTATTGAACTTATAACACCAGTAAATAATAAATAATAAATCTTATCTACTTAAACATAACAATGAAAATATTATCTAAACAATGTGCCTTTTTGTGGTGCCTACCAGTGGAATTTCGTAATGTCGCCTTTTTTCCACCTTGCAGTGCAATTTATAGCTGCACATGAGTGAACCATATTAAACAACAACTATAGTCAAAAATTTTGATCACAATTAACTTTAGAACACAAGAAATCACTTTTAAATTCAACTGCTTTCTAACGGTAAACGAATATAAATGCATCGTTTTTGCCGTAATTAGCTCCATCTCTCGCACTGCTCTGGCATCAATAAGCGATCGCGAGGGGGTCCATTATGTTATGTGAAAAAAGAGATACAGACGCGTTTATTTACATTCAAATCTTCAGTACACAATACATCACATTCCGTTCAAATGTTTTACCTCATTAAATATCGGCAACAGGCACTGGACGCTAAACGGCACAGATGCCGGCAACATAGTAACAGAATGAGCTCACGTTGCCAAACATAATTATTCGGAATGAAAATTTTATGGAAAACTTTGTTGAGGACCAATAATGTTGGACTCTCTTTAATTATGCAAAATTTAAACTATGTAATATATAACTATATACATTATTTAAGTAAAATCAACCAATACAAATATTTTTCACATAAGATTTGCGCAGTAAATTGGTATTGTCTGTGCACCTCCATTCCATATTTAATTTTTACGGCGAAAGTAAACACAGGACAATGAAAATGAAATTACAAAATATCCCAAAGTATAATAACTAATAATTCTTTGCAATAATCACAAATAAACACTCTAAATTAAAAGCAAAATTAATCTTATCACCTCCAAAAAACCTTAAAATTGTTTATCTTTGTAGTTCTCCTTTACCGCCAAATTGAAAGAAAATCGCGTCTTCCCATCTACGATCGGGCACCTGGTGATAATTAGCGTAATCTTATAAATATCACGGCAAAATTACAAATATAGTGTGCGACGAACGTATCAAAATATCGCGACAGCCTAATTTTGAGAGAGAATTCGTAGGTATAAATCTGGCAACTCGGGTTTGTTCGTCGTATGGGAGTAGCAGCGGAGAGTTTTACCAATACACCTATTCTAACTTGTTCATCCCCACCATTACCTCTATCTCTTTTGCTCTTATATCGTAATAGTCAAACAATGTATGCTACAACGTTTAGAATGATTTATGAATGACCTATTTATTAGATTTACAGCAGCCATATTTCGAAACTGTTAAAGGCAGATATAATATTTGTGGGTATTTTTTAAAGCTCTTTAAAGACGGTTTAAATGATGACATAATATACAGCATGATCCATTACAAAAAAAAACATTTTTCGTAACTTTTAGAAGTTTATTTATGTTTTTTGTTATGCCTAACAGACAATGGATAAATAAAATACCTATGAAACTTTAATAAATCTTTTACTTATTGTTGTAAGTAGGTGTTCAAAATATAAATGAAAGCCCTATACAAAAAGTGTTTATACGTCAATACTGCCCGTTTTTATCATAAGGCCTCGGGCACGGTGCAGCGTCAGTCGAGCGGCTGATTTAAATAAACAAGTTTTTTATTCTGCATAGATCACAAGACAGCGTTCCTCACTATTCCGCTCAACGCCGGGCGCTGACGCTGAAGCTTGGCATCATGGACGACTAGCGCTTAAAATAAAACATACTCAGTCTTAGTACACTCGAACAGTAAAATATTTACGAAATTATCCTTATAAACCAGTAAATAGATAAGTTTGTAATTCGGAAATAAACGACCGGTCGAGAGACTCATATCGTACAGTATGTACAATAAAATGATCTAACAGAAAAATTACACAGTTCAAATTAAAAAAACTATATAATTTTACAAAATCCATACAATACAGTAGATAATTTTCCTATCTAGTACATTGGCCTTACATTGTTAGTAATAGCATAGAGTAAGGAAATTATAAGGAGTTATCATGGAATAGCCGATTTTAGGACAGGTCATGCGAAAAGTCCCAATATAATTTTATTCGTTTCTCGTTGAACTTAGCTTAGCTACTTAGTCATTTCAGTAAGCTTACGTGTCTCCCCACCGCTGATGTTACACGAGGCGAGGCTTCGACCGACGCATTTAGAGTGTAAACTGGCAAAAATGACTGAGCCTGCCGCAAAGCGGTACCAAAATTTTAGCATGCCATGGTTTCTCTTATCCGTAGGTATGTTACTTTATGGTAATAGTATGATAATAAAAACATGGTTTGGCATAGGTACCTAAAATATATATGAATATGGATATATATTGAACTTCTTACATGAGATTAATGATATAAATAGTATTATATCGTAATATACGTTAGTTTTATATATAAATTAGCAGTTAAAAGCTGTTTTTGCCAATAGCAAAGTTTTACATTAAGTAGACCAAAAACCAATATGGAGGGTTAACAAAACTAAAAACGAGGTTTGGGTATGATCTGAGTAGGTTGTAATCACCCCTGCTGCTGACTTAAGTCAAGATTCATCATATATAAAGCCACTCTTTTCCATAAAAATTATTTAATGCAAAATATCTTTATCTTAAATACCAAGATATGAAAATAAATTAAGAAAACTGATCCTAGAAATAGTGAATGATCGAATGAAACTGAAATATAGTTTCATTCATTCAGGAGATTTTTAATCAGTCTTGATAGCTTAAATATTAAAAATATGAAACATTAAAGCTATTTTTTGCACAGTAGCTTATAAAAAAAAAAATCGAAGATATGCCAAAATTTTTGTAGAAAGTGCATAATAATTTATCGCCTGTGGTTTGCGTAAAATTAGTGGCTCCAATTTACATGGGTCTCTCAAGCGATCATATCCCAGTCTGGAGGTTTAAAGCTTAATTCTCACTATACTTCCCATTTATTTCCATACCAGCTCCGCTACAACTGGCCGCCGTCCTTCGACCAGCACGGGGCTTATAATAAGGGCGACGTAAATGATCCGCTGACATCTCAAGGAAGCGATTCTATTTCGATAAGGAATAGCTTCGTTGGTTAATTTCTTTTCAAAATGTCATTTGTGCTTCGAAAGTTACAAGTCAAAGTTCAATTTTATTTGTTTTTCAAACATATTGCATTTTATTTAAACTAATCCAGTTGATCATTCGTCAGCCCGCCTGTGCAGATCCTACCTTTGTGATGTTACCTACCGCCAGAGGGCACTTTACCCAAGACTTAAAATTTATTTACATCATACCTTTATTTTGACAGATATCGCAAAGCTGGGGACACCAAAATTTTTTTTTATATTTAACACACCGTAGTTCAAAAAGTAAGACGTTTAGGACATATGTTTATATGAAGTTTTTCTTATTTTCTTTTGTGGAATCGCCCCGTAAAGTTTGTCGATTGAGTTACTGGACACCCTGTATGTATGTAGGTAATTTGATTGAAATTGATGAAAACTTTGATGTATATTGGTGCCTAAACGGTGAGGTTTATCGACTTTAATAAAAGTAGGTACCCTATTTTTAAGTTTTTGATTGCCTATAAAATGGCACCCCAGCTTTGCGATATCTGTAAAAATAAAAAAGGTATGATGTAAATAAATTTTAAGTCTTAGGTAAAGTGCCCTCTGGCGGTATTTAAAAGAAGTACTTTTATCCTAAAATTTTAGAATCTGCAAAGCTCGATTTGTATGCCAAATATCAACTGGATTGGTTTAAAAATAAATGCAATATGGCAAAAAACCAAAATAAAAATTCAACTTTGACGGCTTGTAACTCGAAAACGAATGACATTTAAAAAAAAATTATATGAAGCTCTACCCTTATTTTGTCAAGTAGAATCACCCCCTTAAGTTTCGTGATCGATTTTTGAATCACCCTGTATAATATGATTTGCGTGTAATATTTTATACAAAGAAAACTTGACGGATATGAGAGGTTAACAGGACGTATAGTAAGAAATTTACTTTAATTCTTTTTCAGGTGTAAAAATCTGGTGTTTTGTTTTGGGAACCGATGGAAATACTTCCTTCTATAAATTTATACACGATTTCGGTGTTATGAGAGGAATTTTATTGCTTTTTTGGTAATCCCACGTGTGCAAACATAATCTGCTGCATGTCAGTCATGAGAAACACATATTTGGATGATCCCTAAAAATCTAAAGCCAAAAGGCCACGCACAAAAATGTGCTGCAATTTATGTTTATAAGGAGCAATGCATAAAAATTATTACAGTATAAATTAAGTTAACCCCAGAGGCCCGATTTTCGAATAAGGGACTAAATATTTCTGATAGAAAGGGTGTAAGATTTCTCTTTGTTTGGCTTCTTTCTATTACATTTAAAAGTAAGAAATTTAAAAAGAGAAAGAAGTTTTCTCTTGGGAAGCTTTCTATTCTCTTACGGTCGAATATCTGGCTCCAGGGGCCCGAATTTCGACTTAAAGAGTCGAAATATAAGAAGGAAAGGGTGTAAAATTTCTTCTTGGTTTTCCTTTTTCTCGAACATTTAAAGTAGGCAATTAAATTAAAAAATAATGTTCTCTGGGGAGCTCTCTATTCTCTTACCTTAGAGAATCGGGCCCTAGGTTAACTCCGGCGTTCTTCTACAGCAAGGGAGATTGCAAAAACTTACTAATGTTTTGTTGCTATATTTAGTCATAGCAAAAATACTTAAATAAGGAGAGTCCTTGTTCTTGTCTTTAAGAAGTTTCTGTTCGTATATACAGATAAAAATAATAGGAAAAGAAAAATACATTATAATATAGTTTTAAGGATAATATGACAAAGTATCCCGTAATGATATGTTTTAACAATTTTTATATCTTCGCCAACGCATCTGATCTTGAAACGTTTCTTTCTTGAACATCGGGCAGCATTTTAAAGTTTCTAAAATTATTTAAGTTACATCACATTAACAAAATTAAGATAAAAATATTTACTAGGTTTAATCTTTTGTTTCTTACGAACTAGCAATACTTAAGTGCGTTTCTCACAATAACAATAATTAATTTCTATTCTACATAACAATTATAGCGATGGAATGTAATAAATATAACTCCGCGATGTGTGCTTTAGAATTAATTTGTAAAACTTTTGAAGTTTTTTATACCCTATTATAAGTTAGTTTTTATTTAAATAAGTGTCGAATTGAAGAAACCACATATTACTGGTACGAAATGTTTATCTAAGTGGCCTTCCTGTATCCATAGTTAATATGAATCTTCGCTATAATAAAATGATTTTTTCTAATCTGTATCTCCGTCCTCCGGAGAAGCTTATTATGCTAATATCTTTGACGTCCCAAGGAATGTGCTATGTCAAGGTCGGTCAGAAAGAGGTTGGTTAAGAACAGGTCGTTCACGCCCTAAATATGATGTATCACAAGCTTCCCTGTGACGTCAGAAATATTAGCTTACTAAGCTCATCTGGAGGACGGAGGTCACAGAACCGGCATATTTCAACTACTGAAGCATTAAAATGATGTATCACGAGACCTCCTTTTCCACATATTTTTTTCCCAATATGGCGACCAGCTGTAACATTGACATTTAAAGTTGTTATTGATATGTCCAAAAAAGCATACTTTATTCATATACTATAGTTATAAATTTCATAAGAATATATCAAAGGATTCAGGTTTTAAAAGAGGGTGGGGCGGACTTTAGGCCCTCACTGTATATGGCAGCGTGACCACAGTTGGAGGCTTTGACAGACATAGTTTTTACCTATTTCGTCGGTTTACTTACAAAGTGTCAAAATTTTGAAAAAAATGTTTAAGATGACCCTACCAAAGATTGCATTGGACTAAAAAGCCACAAAGCGGTGAGAACTGATTTTAATATAAATCCTATGGGCCCTAAAGACATACAGGACTAAAAAAATCTTCATAAATTTTATTTTATCCTACACAATCGCGTTTTTGTGCTGTTCCCTGCCCCAGCTACTTAAAAATCCCCTTAAAATTATAAACTAGCTACTTGTCTAAATATTTAAAAAATCTTAAATACCAAAAATAACACTTTGCTTGGCATTTATTGTTTTTTTTTTAATAGAAATTCTAACATATGTAGACATGTATATCTGTTTAGTTTACACTTTCTTTCAACTGGCTCCCTGTGAATAAAGGTGATGATCAGTTTTACAGAAGGCTTAAGTGCTATTCTTTCAAGACATGATCAGTTTTACTTCTACCAGTTCGTTGACCTGCACGTAATCTTAATGATTTGATCACGTGACTGATGCCATTTAATTTACTTATTTAAGCTTTAGAATAAAGTTAGCCACATAGCTTTCAAATGAATGATATTTATCAGTTTGATCACTTGATCAAGTTGGAAAGAATAGGCCTTTAGTGAAATGGTGGCTTAATACTCGTAAATTCTCGAGTAAAAAAATATTTTTGTTTTTCCTAAAAACCTCTCCTGTGTAATTCTTAATTATAATCAAAGTTCTTTTTAAAATGTTTTGTCCAGAGAGGAAATAGCAATCATGCTCCAAATTATTTGGAGTAAATACACATGTATTCACATGTTACATTCTATTCTGTGTAGATAGGAATGGGCTCATACCCCTCTAATTTTTAAAATTTATTTGTAATTTGATTTTTAAAAACAATTATTGTAATAGGGATCCCATTTTTCCAAGTCATTACTAGCAAGCTTACTTTTCGTGAGTATCTTCATTTTGACAAGACGTCCAACTTTTTTCCTTACAACAACTTTCGTTGGTGTTAGCTTACAGGGGTCGCAGGAATTAAATGTGTTGATTTGACAGATATCAAAAATTTATTACAAACAGGAATTTTCTCAGGTAATTTTCAAGATAATTATTAAAATAAACCGAAAAAATATTTGTCCTACAAAATGTAAGGTTTCATCAAAAAGTCCCCTACCACCAACATGTATGGTTAACGATGTCGTAAAGTAAACGCAAAAAATATTTAGTAATAATTGAAAATTAAGAAATATGCACCCATTATTTGTCTACACCATGTTTATCGGTACCTTTGGTCAGAGAGATAAATGCTTATCATTCTTCATGCTTATAAAATTTCTTATCTGATTTAAAGAACGAAAATAATACTTTCATTTCTTCTCACTGCCAAGCCATACTTTAAGCTACACCTAGACAACTAAAAAATAAAATTAAAACTTAATATAAAATTATTCAAAAGTTTGTGACTCTTGCTGAACCAGTTTGAACCTTCTAGGACTCTTAACAGCGATGGAACCGTGACCATCGAAAGAGCACAATCGCCCTTTTGTTTGAAGGTACCTTTTTATGTATCTTGAGACCAATATTTGAGGGCGCTGTTGGTACTCATTCATTACTTCTTTTGGTGCAGCAACCTGAAAAGTGGATATACTTTTATTATATCATTAACTAATACAGTGGGTCAGTGTTGTATTAAGCACTAGGCTGAGTAGGCTACAGCCTAGGGCGCCGTAAAAAAATAGGCGCCAGACAGAGAAGCCCTTATTTTTTGGTCTTCAAATTTGTTTTTGAATAGGGCGCCTTGGAAATAAAATAGGCGCCACACAGGAAAGCTTCTTTTTTTGCTCTTTGAAATTTTTGTTTGTCCTTTTTTAGGCGCCCCAAACAGTTCTGCAGTGTGTCCGAAATTGGTGGGAAATGTATTGGAATATTGAAAACTATAAGAGATAGAAAGATGGTTAAATGGGAAGTTGTAGGCCATGTATCTTGTTTCGTTTTTGAGATATTTGTTAAGAAAGTAAAATGTGCTTTTTAGAAAAAGTGCTGTATTATTTTTAGAATCTGTAAAAACATTTTTAGGGCAACTCTTTGGGAGCAATGCATCCATGCATTTAGATTTTAATTTCAACGCCTCGGTTTTGAAATACCATAATTAACTTTTGTTTTTCTTATAATTAACGGCTATTTTGTTTTTCAGAACTTAATAAAAAACGTTTTTCCTTTAAAATAATATATAAAACAAATAGAAATATTTTACTTTTAGGGTAAAAAACGTAAACATTAATTTTTGGCCCAAGTTTGCCATGACTGCGGGGACCATTAGCTCTACAAACAATTGCCATTTAATACTATTCTTAATAAGAAACGTTAAAAAGTCATAAACTATTTAAGAGAAAATTTGGTCGGATTGGTTGAAAAGGGCGAACGCAATGGCCGTAACGGTATCCGGACCTGAAGTCCATTTGATTTATTTTTATGGAGTTGGAGGAAATTGAAAAGATACATACCCTAACCAAGTACATTAAAATATTTGCTAGGTAAAATTACGTAAGTTTGTACGAATATATTTTAGAAATTAAAGAGGGAATCTGATACCCTTTAAGATAAGGTATCGCTTGACCCCTTTCCCATTTGGAAGTTTTGACAAGGATTTTTTTAGTAGTATAAAAATATCGGGGGCTCGTTCTAATTGGAATAAACTGTATATTTACCTGATCTCCTTTGAGCCTATTTAGTAACGTGACACAAACAATGGCCGCCTTAATACCGGCATGATGGGTGAGAGCGGCGAAAGGCACTGCTTCCATTTCGATATTTTTTAACACCTTGTTTTACCAGATCCTCTAAGTACGTTTGTTTGTCCTGTTCCGTGTAGTCGCAAAAAGCTCCGTCAGTTCTTCCTTGGCCTAAAAGAATTAAACCGTTAAGGTATCAATAGGTTGTCAAAAGAAAAGACAGTAAACGGATGTTTTTAGTTGTAATACCACGAGTGCTAACTAATTTCCGGAAATTTTTTCAATGCCACGAATATTTTTGAAAAATTAGAATTTTCTTAAAATATTCGTGGCCGAGAAAAAAATTTCCCGAAATAATTTAAGCACTTGTGGTATTCCGTAAGAAAATTTCGCACTTAGTTTGTTTTAAATAATATTCTTTTAAATTTAATGTTTGTAACTTTGACACGAGCTTTAAAATTTTACAGTAAAATAAATATTTTCCAGTTTATCAATTGTAGTTGCAAATATATGTAATTTTAGAGCTTATTATTCTTTATTCTTTTATATTATATATCACCAAAGACAATTATATTTTCAATAATTGTCTTTGATATCACTTATATTACTACAGTTGGTAAAAATAGTTTATTTTAATTTTTTGAAGACCTATACCTTTCTTTCGTTCGCTCTTCACTTATGTCTACTACTTCAGTCCTATGATTTATTTTACTAACTATAGTTGTATAAAATTGTGATTAAAGGACTTAAAACTTTACATTATTTCATATTCTGTTACGTCTGAAATATTACAACTGGTATATACAAAATAACATTTTCTTTAATTATTATGTATGTAAATAACAGACATGACGTTAAAACAAATTTAATGATTATGTCAAAAAATTTCCACTATAATTCACTCCAGGGTACCCAAGGCAGGAGAAAACATTTTCCGATAAATACTTGTGTTGTCATGGTAATGCCACCAAAACTGCTTATTTTCGGTTATATAACCCTAGGGTTATATAACCTACATGATAGCATCATACCACTCATTGTTTATATAATAATCACTGGTATTTCACAAGTAAAAATACAATCATAGTTCCTTTCTGTGCTGACTTTCTTCAATAACATACCATCACAGAAGGGAGCGCGAGCAATATGCTTACAAAGACGGGACAGCTCATATCCCTGCCCAATTTTCTGCTCGCTGCCCCGAAAGTGAGCTGTGTAATGGAGGTATAAAACTTACCTTGACACGTCCCCGAACATTCTCGACTAAGTCATGTGACTCCACTGCCAGGGTGCAATATGATACAAAGATATCTTGGTCCATGAGTTCACTATGGGGATTGCGTAGTTTGACAGTTCCATCGGGGTAATACCTGGAAACAAAAATTACAAAAATTTTGAAAATGCGTAGTTTAGCGATATAGGTAACTGATAAGAATATTACCAAAACAAAACGTGTCGGTTTAATTGTTTTGTGGCTTTGTATAAAATTACGCGAAACGTTGACTGTTAGGCCTCGGCCAGGATAACAAGCGTAAGCGTTGAGCGAAAAGTTTTCATATCTCTTTACGTTGCCGGTAATGACTACAATATTTTGTGGGAAACAGCGTCTTCAAATCAGTTTATGTACCAATGACAAGCGGAAACAAAAACGCGAATGTATAAAGCCAGCTTAAATCAGGCGGTTGCAATATACCTGAGCTAAAGTCCTGCCGCTCAAAACGAACAAAGTATGTTATCCACGGGCGTTTCTTATGTACATAAACTGGCTTTAAGACGCTGTTCTCACAAAATATTTTAGCCAGTACCCGCTACCAGTATGGAGATTTGATACGTGCCGCTCGACGCTTCCGTTTGTTATCGTAGCCGAGGCCTAATACAGGGTGTCCACCGGGAACTGCCGCGATCGATTTCTCGAAAAGTACGCTTTGGAAAATTTTGAAAATTTGGTAACATTATAAAGTCAGTGGGGGACATACAACTAAAATATTTTGACAGCTCTACCACTTCCGGTTATACCGGAAGTTGATGTCAACTTCCTTATTTTAAATGGAACACCCTATATATTATTTATTTTTTAGATTCTGCGTAAAATTTTAAACATAATTTATGTATAATGTTCTATACCTAAGTCCAACCGTTTTTGACTTATTTTAAATTTTATGTCAAAAATGACGTTTGCAAGCCATTACATAACCATCAATTTCTTCTAAACAAAAGCCTTTAATATGAGTTGGGGTTGGGTTCCTTGTAAAAAAAGAACATCTTTAGTAGACTGTATCAATATTTTCACAATTAATAAATACAGAGTGGCCAAAAATATTCGTTAAAAATTATTACGACAAAAACCTTAAAAGTCAATTTTTTCAAATGGAAACCTCTATCTTTTATTACCCTATCCTATTAGGCATTAAAAATAAGGTTAAGTTTGTATATGGATGTCTATTCCAAAATTTATAGTTTTCGAAATATTAACGATTTAATATTTATCTATTCTAATAAATGC